>BCLG01001743.1:27040-39768 GCA_001602295.1 Zoysia matrella
GCCAAGCGGCCACCCACGGCGCGTCGGCCGCCAGGCCATTTTGGCCGCCTGGCTGGGCCGGCCGCTTCGTGCACACGGACAGGTGGGCCCTTGGCCCACCTAGCAGTTGCCGCCGACCCGCTTACACTGACTGGTGGGTCCGGGGCACGCTTGTCAGCCACAGCACAGAAACTGCTAGGTGCACCCCACTATTGCAGACGCAAATTTATTCTTAAGCCATTTTACCTCTAAATAAATTTCCAAAAATCCCAAAAAATTCCCACTTTACAAAAACACCCCTACACAATAAAGGCCCACCTAGCAAAGACTTTTTTATTACCACAAATTTCACATTAGCTCTCCAATTTTTGGAAAATTACAAAAAGGCCCTCACACATTTCCAAATACCACCCTCGTTCACCGGGATTTTTTTACACCATTAGAACTATGATCCCAAGCCCTGTCTAATAGCCACCCATCGCTCTGAGATCTTCTATTTATCTTGATTTTATTCGATTCTTTAACTGATCGCTTTTCCGCTATAGTTATGTTTTGTCATTTTCTCGTATAGACGACGAAGCGCTCGGAGAAGAGGAGGCCGACGACCCGGAGTACGAGGAGGAATTCGAGGACACCTTCGAAAGCAAGTCCTAATCTCTTGACCATGTTGTTCCTAGAATTTTGCTATGCACCCATAGGACCCTTATGCTTGCATGTCTAAAAATGTGTATGTTGAAAACTTTGTATAGTTATTACCTTACTTGATATTACGTATTTATATTTATGTCAGTTACTTGCTCTCATTAAATATGAATACTACCTTGTATCCGCTGATGACAACCCTTTGATAACCATAGGACTTCCTTCGTTAAAGCCTTTTAACGAACGGAAAGTTTCTTTGATATTAGATTGCTTTGGAACCCTTATACGATGCAGTGCATCGCCACACCATACATCAATCATCTTAAAAAATGAGTTAAAATGAGTTTGGTGGTGTGTTTAAAATAAAGAGGGATGTGTGTTAGCATAACTGGTGCTAGGTGAAGTGGGATGTTTTTGGTTGTGGAGCGTGGCTCCTGGTGAAAGGTGATGTGATAGGTGTTAAAGCTTCGGTCTGGTCCACCTGCCAAGGACGAGCGCCGCCCCTACCACATAAGGACCGGTTCATCGGACCTGAACGTAGTGATTTCGTGCAACCAATGAACCTATCTAGGCGGGACTCACTCCACCTCTTTTGTTATCCGCAATGGCACCTAAGACGGTTGAGAGACACAAGCCACAGGAACAGACGTGAGATACTCACGGTCCGGTCTTCGATTACAGCAATAGCCCGTGCTATGGGATCGTATTGCCCACCAATATAGCCCCCTGGTTTTGTAATAAACATGTCTATGTGCAGGGTCCAGGGGGCAAACATGGATGTTCTAAACCCATGGTCTGGCTACGAGAATGTGCTATCGCGTCATCGGGTTACCCCGAGAGATGACCCTTGTATGCATCTTGAGGTGGACATTGTGGGTACTTTAGCGTGCGTTATGCTACTCTGTTGATCAAGAAGAGTATAGCCTGTGGGTACAGTGTACAACCTCTGTAGAATGTATTAAACCATCCGAAATGGCCTTTGTCATGGTATTGACACACTACAGCTTGGGCTCACTTTGATTAGTCTTAGATACCTCCTTGATGGCGTGAGTGGGTATAGGCGCCCGTGTTTTAGAAGGTGTCTGGTTGAGATAGTGGAGGCTCTTCTAGCTAAAAATTGGGAACTGAAGGAAAGGGTGACTTCTTTCCCAGATCCAACCCCTAAAATATTGATAGAATAGGGACACTTGTCTTTCTGTTTTATAAACATGTCTTTAGAAAAGCTAGCATCAAAATTTGCTTTAGCTGAAGAAAACCATAGCCTTTCCTTGTTGGCCTTATATGCATGAATACAACCTTGTTCGGGATAGGATTTGCTGAGTATATTTCATACTCACCCTTGCTGTTGACGTTCAGATGAAGAAGAAGACGGTGCTGCGCTGGATGGCGAGGAGTAGGACTCGTTCTTCGCGCAAGTGTGCCTGTGGATTTTGCTTCACGCCTTTTTTTGTGTGTAATGACTGTGCGAGGATGTCCTGTACCCCTCGCTGGTTTGTAAGCTAAGACTTGCATGTATGACTCTATCTAAGACAATTTATGTAATATTGAAGGCATGAGCCTTGTTTCCACAATGTACGTGCGTGCTAACTACTGATCTAGAGATTGGTACGGTATTCACGGGTTATCTCAGAAATAGGGTACGACAATCGATGTTAGTGCAAGTCTTTAACTATGATGCATTCCTAAGCATAGGTTCATAATAAGCTAATGTGCACCCCACCATAGCATGGTTTCATTATTTAGCATACGTTAGTATGCATACCCATGTTAGTATTAAGTAATCTAGTCTAAGGTTAAAATCATATGATTAGTAGTTAAATACAAATAGCTAAATATTAGAAAGTATGTGATTACTTAGATAGCAGCCCATAAGCGTCTTGCCATACATTCACTCATGCAACAACACGTATTAGCACATGTGCCACTTGGTAATTTTAGTAGTTTAATTATATAAATTAAACTAGTTAATTAATTGTTGATCACTTAGGATGACCCACCGATATGTATATAAATTAAATAATTAACAATGACATTATGCCCATCACTACACCATAGTCAATGTCACCTGCTTGGTGTGATAGTTTAGTTATAGATGTAAATTAAGTAGTTAGTTTAATCGTTAAGAAGCACGTACAACGCACTCACGATATAGCTTACTCACTAAGTAACGATTAGAATGAATCTAATTTTCCAACAAGTAGTAAATAGTTCTAAATTAAGGTATGCACAAAATAACACACGCTACACGCCGCATCTCCACTCATGCTAGCGGGTATGCGCGTCAACCCTCCACCGAACCTCACCTTAAGTCAATAGGCACTGCATCATGCATGAGTTGCCCTAGGTTTTCCTCATAGTGTTTAATTGGCTCTTATTCGGAGTTCATTGGATTTTCTCGCTTCTTCTCAAGCTTTGTTTCTTTTTGGTAGTTTTATTAGGTGTTTCCTTTCGCGTAGATAACGCTGAGTGTAAGGAAGAGTCAAGCTTCAAGAGGAGCCAGAAAGATCGCGTGTGGAAAGAAGCACGAAGATTTGGACGCGAAGCTAGAGATTGAAGATTAAGATTTCGATGAAGATCATCAGGACTCAAGCTCCGAAGATTAGGAGTTTGCAGGCAAGCTCTAACCACTTGATCATATTAAACCTATATTTTGCTAATGCTCCTATAGTGCCTATCTATATTGCTATGCATGATATTTTGATTTAAAACATTGTGTTAGTTATAATCTTACTTGATTGATTGTTTTACTGATATTAGTGTCAGTTACTAGACATTAATATTAAGTACTTTGATTACCCGTTGACAATATCCTTCTTGTTAATCATAGGTCGCCCATCTTTAAATACTTTAAAAGAACGGAGAGTTGCCTTGTTTAGTAGAATGCTTAGGAACCCAATTGCGGTGCCTTGCAATGCCACACCATACACCATTCGTTTACAAAATACGTTAAATTGTGTTTGGTGGTGTGTGAGAAAAGAAAATGGTGGGGATTAGTATAACTGGTGCTAGGTGAAGAGGGATGATTCTGGTCGTGGGGTGGGGCTCATATGAGGTGATGGTGATAGGTGTGTAGGCTTCGGTTTGATCCACCTGCCATGGACGAGTCCGTCACCCCTGCCGTATAAGGACCGGTTCGTTAGCGCTCGACTTACCCCTACTATGTTGGTATTCCACATCGAGCCACTAGGAGATCGGTAGGACACAAGGGGACAGGAGAATGGCGTGAGATAACTCACTGCCTGGCTCTCAACTATGTAATTGCTCATGTCATGGGACCGTAAGTCCAAGGATATGGTCCCTAGTTTGGTAATACCCGGCGTAGTAAGGGACCAAAAAAAGACGTGACTGTGATAAATCTTCACGATCCGGCTCTAAGAATGTACTGTCGCGTCATCGGGAGGGTGACACCCCGACGGATAGCCCCTGTGTACATCTTGGGTGGAATCTGAGAAAACCTATATAGTTGTGGGGTAAACGTTATGCTTTTCTTGCTTGCGAAAGAAGACATAGCCTGTGGGTACAGTGTACAACTTATGCAAAGTGTAAAAAAAATTTTCGAAATGACCATTGTCACGGTATTGATATGCTACTTGTTCGGTATACTACGATTAGTTTTCTATGATATCCTTAGTGTGTGAGTGGGTGTAGGTGCCCATGTTTTTGGAAAGTATAGGCTATGTGTCAAGGGTCAGTACGGTTGCGTTCTAGTGCTCCAATTAAAATATGGGTACTGATGGGATTAATCAACATCTCCTACAGGACCAACCTACTAAAATTTAGATAAGTTACATTTTTATCCCCTTTTGAAAAGCTTCTGTAGTAAATCCTGCATAAAACCGGCTTTGCGCAAAAGTGAACCCTTTAGCCTCATCTTTGCTACAACCAAATGAGCATCTATGTATACCCTTGCTTAGTGTTGAAGCTTGCTGAATACTTTATATACTCAGCCGTTTGACTTTGTAGTTTTAGACAAAGAGGACCGTGTAGGTGATGACATGCTGGGTTTTCTTTCTGCTTCTCAAGTCTACTTGTAGATTTGGGCCTTAGTGTTTCGCTGCTTGCTTCACTTTTGACTGGTCGGCCGGTGTTGGATCATAGAGATCTTTGCCGTGTTGCCGCTGAAAGTTCTGTCTCAAGTATCTATTTTTCTTTCGAAGTATACTTCGATATATATTCTGTTATGTTTATGCGTATCAGCTACTAATTCAAGACGTATCACAGTGCATTTCGGAAACGGGGTGCGACACATTTGTAGCACCATGGATAATATCACCCTAAAACGGTAAGGCTAATACTCACACAAAAGGAAAACAAGCACTGACTGAAAACCTAAGAAGACTATTCATGACAAGAAGTTCGACCAAACTAGTATAGCACTATAGCACCACCACGACCATGATGATCTGCACCAAGATGGAAGGTGAGCCTACTAAAAGATTCTGCTGTTCTGCTCATCGCACATGCACCATATGACGAGGGGTGACCTTGGTGCCCAAGGTGTGTCACCCCTCAGTGATGTTTGGACACTGCCTTCCTACCAGCCAATGACCACTAATGGATCATGAATCCACAGTGGGGGCAGTGAGGCGCTGGAGGTGAGCACGATGAAGCAACCGAAAAATTCCTGGCTATCGATGCAACCCAAAAGAAGATGGTCCACAAACTCCGGTAGCTGGAAGCAGAGGGTGCATGGTCTGATCGCTACTCAGATCATGATGCCGAAAATAATCTGAAGTCCAGGAACGTAAATGTAGCGCCAACCAGGTGAAGAAACGGCATTTATTTGGGGTGCTATTCTTCCACATCTACTGTGAACCATACATGTGCTAGCTGAGTATGACCATGGAGGTGACCATTTCCAGAAGGTATTTTGCATACCATTTCTGACAGGTGAAACTAATCCAGAAGGACATAAATTGTGAGCCAGCCCTGTAAGTCCCGCGCCCAGCAAAGGTTCGACAACCACTCATGTGTCACACAATGACAGACTAGAATGCCATGAAGCACCGTTTCCAGTTAAGTGACAATTGCCAATATGATTCAAGCTTGTTTCTTCTTATTACCATGGAAATAGGGAAATGGAAAATCTCTTAGAATCAATAAGAAAACTTGGACGTAAATCCTTGGTTTGTCGAAAGTTGGCCTCAGAACCAATCCCAACCGTTTAATTGGTTTTCATACAAGGAGTGACATCATCTTAATGAAGCTGATTGAAGGAGATTACTTACCTTGTTACAGTTGCCATGGGAGACGATTCCAATGCAACCTCCCCAATCATCCACAAAGGGGGAGGGGGGTATCACGATCTTCCAAGAATCGCATTACAATCTTCAGCAAGATTAAGCCACCACGTAATGATCAGGATACTTGGAAAGGAATCATATACTTCTCAATTGGCATTCAATATAATATCTACAGTTTCAGTGAACAAAACCTCAGGCCATAGCAGCAACAGCAAGAAAGTGAAAAAGGGACATACGATAATAATATAATAAACATACAACATGTGGAAGTATGGGGTCTTAGAAGAGAGTTGGTGGATCCCAGCAGAAGAATCTTTCTTTTGATTGATTCCAGTATTTCAAATGCTTCATCAATCCTTCTCGCTATACCCAGTCCATTCAATGATTAGCAACGTCATAATGTGGATACCATAAAAATCAGAATCCCAAACATGCACAGCCAAATATAGCCCGAAGTCACCTCTGAAGGATCGGATACCTTCCCCAAGAATACTGACTAAAAGAAGCTACAACCGACGTCATCAAAGTCTTATTCATAGTGAAGAAAATGACTATATTACTAATAGGCACTAGTAACCCCGCATTATGGCACTAGTAACCCTTGTATTCACTCTATTATAGCCGTTATGACTATAAATCACCTCATTTGTAATCTCCTCATCCCTTGAACTATGAAAGAGACACGGAAGAAACCCCAAAGAGGCATCTAATCTGATATGATCCCCCCTCATACTTACCTAGTACACCTCTCATTCCCTCTGGGGAACATATTTCCACTGGCTATTCGCTACCATATTCAAGAAACCACATACTGAACGTATAGTTATTATCCTCCGGGAGGTTCAAACCAATCTAATTCATGTGTCTATCTTTTGATGAATCTTCTTACTAGCAAAGCGTTCTCGAACCAAATATCTGCCGATCCTGACCCGAAGGTCAGACATCGATAGAGGTGCGTCAGGAAGGGGCGCATTGTTGAAGATTCGTCAAGTTTTTCACAAATCTTCAACGCATGCATTGGTTCATCTCGATGGATTCATCGTCACCGATGTCAAGAAGGAAGGCAAGTCATGTTTCACCATGCTCTCTGAGAATTTCGTCTGCATCGGCACTCCGCTTCGAGTGTTTACGCTGCATCAGGTGTTCTCCCATTGTGTTCCGTCGGATGACCGAGCAAAGAGCGCCTATATATATATATATATATATATATATATATATATATATATATATATATATATATATATTTCGTTTAACAAAATCGCTCGAAGTCGATGCCACCGCCTGGACTCCATCCCATTTGATGTGGCTCTTATCATCTATCCCACGGGAGAAGACGGAGATCAGCCTACTGATGCATGTCCAAACAAGCTTTCAGACTTAAAGATCTACCGAAAGTTTATTTTCTTTTTATTTTTTCCTCACTTGATTACGTTATTCCCCATCGAACTATTTTATGTTTACACGGGGTAGCATGTCCTCTTGAGCCGGGAACACGTTGTGTTCCTTTATTTCTTTTTTATAATTTTTATCAAATTGACAATTAACTCCTCTTATACGATGCACGTACGGGTTGCATGTTCACGCGCCGGTGAAGCAATGATCATCGAGAATATCAGCTGAACCCATGGTTCACAAAACCGCTTGAAAATCGCGGTAAACCGTGGTTTTCGATCAAACCGCTGCGGCTCGGTTTTTACGGTTGATCGGTTTTCGTTTTAAAATTTAAAAAAAAAATTGAAAATTTGAAAACCGCTCAAACCGAGCGGTTTACCGCAAAAACCGTTAGAAAACCGCTCAAACTAATTTGATTTCAAATTCAAAAACGGTAAACCGTAAAAACCGCTCGGTAAACCGTAAAAACCGTTCAGTTTTCTCTCAAAAATTTGATTTTTGAATTTGTTTGATTTTTATAACGATTTTCACGGTTTTTATAATTTTTATTAAACCGCTTTTGAGCGGTTTTCGTGATTCAAACGGTTTTTAAAACCCTTACTGAACCCAAAGATCATCGGGATCGAGAACCGCTTTTTCCTCTTCGGGAATCGTGAAACGTGTTGAAAGCACCCGCGGGAGTCCTCATCGGGAGCTCGCAGGGGACAACACCGAAGCCGCGTCCGGCATCGGGAAGGCAGCTCCCTGTCTCATCGGGAAGCATCAGCGTCGGCTTCATAAAAAATATTTGACTCATTGGGAACCCC
The DNA here is from genome assembly GCA_001602295.1 of Zoysia matrella. Taxonomy (NCBI): domain Eukaryota; kingdom Viridiplantae; phylum Streptophyta; class Magnoliopsida; order Poales; family Poaceae; genus Zoysia; species Zoysia matrella. Next base: position 35,103 of record BCLG01001743.1, read on the forward strand.
AAAATTATTAATTAAATCACTTCATCAGAGAGCTCAGTTTCTTGGCCCCATCGAAGAACTAGCATTCGGGAGCTTACTAAAGCAAGCTGTCGAGGTATCAACCTTTTGAGATAAGATGTTTTAACTATTTTTTATTGCTTAATTTCTTTACGTACTGTATTTATCAGAATAAAACTTTGAGCAGATTTGAACTTTCATATTTTCGTTTATTTTATGAAGCGTTTATTTACTTTACATATATTAGTGTTGTGCATATTATGGAATTTATTTTTATCAAATATTCTAGCACAATATTTACCTACTTATTACAGGTTAATAGGGATATTTTTTAACCCCTATTTTCTAGCTACATCTTTAAACAGAGTTTCTAAAATTTTTATCATTCTAGACATTTACACAGAATATTATTGATTATTCCGGATCTCCAACCAGATTTTTTATTGATCATTCTGGATCTACAGCAAGAATTTTATTAATCATTCTAGAAATTTAACCAGAGTATTGGGTATTCATCACCGGAATTTTATTCTAGATTTTACTAATTATTTGAAAATTCATCTATATCGTGAATAGAACTTTAATGCTCGAAAGGTACAATTGTGCTACCGATGGCTTGCCACTAATTTGCATGGCATCGATGAGCGTACAATTATCTCAGCCATTTTTTTCATTTTCAATTGCTTTTACTGGCTATATGGATTTTCATATGGATCTTATTATCAAAATATTTCTCTCTACCATGAAGACCACATTAATGCTCGGTGGTTACTATTACACCACTAATGTGCATGGTCATACCACTAATTGCAGGACATTGATGTTGAGATATTCATCTCAGTGATTTATTTGCCACTTATGGACTGAATGGTTCACAGTCATGCTTATTTGGATTTCTTCAGGCATTCTACTCCGGCAAATATTTTCTCCACAAATTCATTGACTTTTTAATCATATTGGGCAGACGCATTTGTCCTCAGATTTAATTATTTTCCTAACCAGCTGTTGGTTCACAGGGATTATAATACAAAAGACCTTCTCAGGTCACGAATGATCTTCTCAGATCACCATTCGAGCTCTCTATCTTAGCCACCGAGGTTACACAAGATATGACCCTGAAAAGAACCTGCAGCTATCTTTCCCGTTCAGGCTCTTTATCTTGGCCGCCGAACGGTTATACAAGATACGACTCTGATAGGCACAATACAAAAGACCTTCTCAGGTCACGAATGATCTTTTTAGATCACTATTCGAGCTCTCTATCTTGACCGCCGGACAGTTACTCAAGATACGACCCTGAAAGGCACCCGCGGCCATCTTTGTAGTGATTTACTTCGGACGGGGCTCGAATAAAAGTTCGCACCATATCCTTATCAGCATTCGACGACGCATATTGACCTGAGCAAGAGCTTGGGGGCTTGATATTTTGTTCTTCAACAGAATTATTATTCTGCTTCGAACCGGATCCGAACCGAAAATAAACCAGCACAACATTTTTATCAAGATCTGACGATACATATTGGTCCGAGCATACGCTCGAGGGCTTTATATTATTTTTTCGGCAGAATATATCTCTTCATACAAGCTCTGCTTCTATAAAAAGTCGGTGGCTACCATCATATATATCTGCCTCAATTTTTGAAGCATCATTTTGGTGTGGCTCTACAGCAATAAGAAGATAACAAAATTTTTGTTCTGCGAGAACCCATCAACACTCGGGTGTAGCTTTACAATAATAAGAAGATGATGAATTCAACACAAAAATTCATCAAGAAAGAAGAATTTATTTTTACTTTCCAGCTTCAGCACAAGCAGAGCCAAGTTTATGATTCTTCCATCAGTTCATGAAGAAGACAAGACGCTACATCAAATCACTGAAAATTTTGTGGCCTTATCATATTTTTCGAGACTTCATCTACCAGATGATTATTTTCAGCAATTCAAGTTGTGCACGTTCGGACTCCATGATGCACTAAGATATTTTATGACATCCTCCTATTTAAGAGCTTACCTCCCGCTACCATACAAGCTGCAAGAATCAAGATGGACTCAAGATAACAAAGAAGAAGGTGCAAGCGCCGCTGTTAACGCTCGAAAGGACAATACCTAACGGTACAAGCGTCCATGGGAAATGACATAAGAGCGCTTGCATAGGCGAATTTCTGAATACCATGAAGACCAATTTGCAAAAGCAAATTCCCGAAGACCACAGATAAAATCTGAGAAGATAATGGCATTAGGAGGCAAGCTCGGGGGGTTTATGTCGATACCATAAAAATCAAAATCTCAAACATGCACAGCCAAATATGGCCCAAAGTCACCTCTGAAGGATCGGGTACCTTCCCCAAGAATACTGACTAAGAGAAGCTAAAACTGACATCATCAAAGTCTCATTCATGGTGGAGAAAACGGTTACATTACTAATGGGCTCTAGTAGCTCCCGCATTATGGCACTAGTAATCTCTGTATTTACTCTCTATTATGGCCGTTATGACCATAAACCACCTCATTTGTAACCCTCTCATCCCTTAAACTATAAAAGAGACACGAGAGAAACTCCAAAGGGGCATCTGATTTGATATGATCGCCCCTCATACTTACCCAGAACACCTCTTTCCCTCTAGGAAACATATTTTCACTTACTATTTGCCATCATATTCAAAAAACCACATACTAGACGTAGAGTTATTATCCTCTGAGAGGTCCGAACCAGTCTAATTCGTATCACTCTCTCTCTTGATGGATCTTCATATTAGCAAAGCGTCCTTGAACCAAATATCTGTCGATCCGACTCGAAGGTCAGGCGTCAACACATACATCTATATTTGCAGCATAAAGGTATAGGGGGAAACAGATATTTGCAAACAATAATTGTGGACACGTATCAGGCTATTAAAGACATTCAAAAACCCGAATGCAATCAAGAGGATGAATGAACATGCAGAATGCAAAGCAAATAATGAAACAGTTGGTGATTAAGAGTTGACATTGTCCAGTTTAGACAATCTGAAAAAAAACAGTGGGGAACTATCTTTCAACAAAAGTAAAAATGGAAAAATAATTATCCAAGGTGCTAACTATCTTTCAAAATAATAAAAAGGCAAACAAATTATTAAGACTGGAACTTAAGATTTTAGGCGAGCTAGAATGGTCTTCTGAGAAATTGGATGCTTAAACTTTTGTGGCAAATTGACCATCACACTCAATCTTAAAAAGCACCTAGAGCCTACATCTCAGCACAAATCATGAATAATGTATTTGAAGTGTTCCTAAATAGCTTTCATAGTTCTTATAGTCTGATGTTCCTACACATTATCATTTTGGGCAGCACGTGGAAGGGCTATGATAGAGAACACCAAAGAGGGAGGGGTTTGAGACTTGAATTCACTGGTACCAATTATCATTACTGAAAATAAATACTGGTTCAGTAGAGCCCTTCGGGATATCTATCTGGTATCCACATTTCTATCTGGTATCCACATTTCAGAAGGGCCGTTTGTGCCATTCGACACTGTTTCTTCAGAAAGGAAATAAGTGTCCCATCACGGATCGCAGGATACAAATACCATCATTTTTCTGCTGCGTTCGACATGTTAGGATGTGAAGTACTACTAATATACTCCGTATTCACAAATAAACGACCTTATGAACTTAAGCCAAAAAAAAAAACTTTGAGCAGAATGACATAAGAGACACCGTCGACGTCGCAACTCGCAACCCCTTGGCCCACGCATGTCCTCCAAGAGCTGGAGCGCGGCGTCAACGTCGCTGCAGAGCACACAGTCCTCCAGAACCGCAAAATGAAGAAGGTGTTGAGCGCCCCGCAGCGCGCCCACCGCCTCTACTTCGTCCATGATCTGCGCTCCCTACCCGTGTCAGCGCCTGCAAGGGAAAAACACAAAACAAGCATCGAGGTCGGCGGGAGAATGGGGAGCAGTGGCGGAGCTATAGATGTCCAAACGGGCTGGGCTATTTGGGCTGGCCCCACAAAAAAAGTAGCCCGGCCCAAGCACGGCACGGCCAGATCCATTTCGTGCTTGGGCCGGCCCAGCACGAGCTGTGGACCGTGCTTGGGCCGAGTGTTCGGCCCGACAGGCGGCACGGGCACGGCCCATTTAAAATTTTTTAATTTTAATTTAATTTATATATAGCTAAATGATTTTATATGTAGTTAAATAAAATAGTGTGGTGTTGTGGTAAGGAGGCTATCTCACATCTCTTAATTTAAGTTCTAGGTTCAATTCTCACTTCTCCTACTATATTTTGCACTATTTAGCATTGTATTTAACTAATTAGGCTGAATTATAATTGGATCCGTGTGCTTAATGGGTCGGCCTGACACTAATATTAAATTTTTGGCCGTGCCGTGGGCCTGCACTGAGCCCATAGGCCAAGGTGGCATGGCCCGTTAGGCACGGTGTGCTGGGCTGGCTCGAAACTAAATGGGCCGTGCCATTTAGTGCCTAGGTCGAGCCATGTCGGGCGGCCCATTTGGCCATGTATAGGCGGAGTTGGCGGGTGGGCCGTGGCCCACCCTGGATTTGGCCCAGCGAAGGAGCACCCCACAGTACAGCCTCAGTCCGACTCCAACCGACCGATCGATCGACATACACACGAGGATCCCGAGGGAAAGGCGAGCTAGGGTTTGGGAAGGCGGCGGCGTGGGGGA
>BCLG01001743.1:39780-61463 GCA_001602295.1 Zoysia matrella
AGGGAGGCAGCGGGTGGCGTGCGGCACGGCAGGCTCTCACTTCCCCACAGCACAAGCAGGTTCCAGGTTCCAGCCAATTTGATTTCCTTTTTAAAATTCTCATTCTAAGACTTCTAGCATAGCAAGTTGGTCAATTTTCAAACTTCTAACATAGCAAGTTGGTAAATTTTCTGTACATTTGAATTGCTTGATTGTAGATTTGTGAAACATGAAAAGTGATAGAGACATGGCATCAATTTTTCGCAAAATTGCAGCCTTAGAATCTTTTAAATTCTTTTGCTTCATTTGCTGCCCACAAAGTAACGTAGGCTTGCTGAATTTTAAGATTTGAAATGCAACTCGATAAATATATTGATGACAGAGAAAGCAAGGTAGCTTCCAAAGCATAAATAATTTTGTTGAGCTCTCTATTAAGCTCGTTGAAACAAATAGGTAAAATGTTTAAGATTTGGTACATTTGCTTCTCAAATTATTATTGATTCTATCGGTGACGATATCAAAGTGTTGAAAGGGTATTTTTAGCTATGAATTTTGTGAGAATAGGTTGAGAAATAAGACGAATGACAGTTTTTTAATGATTGTATGTTTACTTTTATTGATGGGATATTTTCTTAAGTAAAAAGATATTATCAATTTTTTTATAGCCATTAGAAGTCTTAGGCCCAATAAAAACAAAAAAGAAATAGTTTCTTATTTTACTATGTTTGTAAGGTACTTTTATTTGGCTTCAATTTATGTTACAAATTTGGCCTCTCTCATTTCAGTCGGTGGAAAAAAAAATTCGACCTATCGTGGATTTTAATCCGAGCTCCCCATGATGGGGAGGAGTATGACATGCGAGGCGAACCTGTGCGAGCTGCCTGCGGCGGGTGAGGTCAACGATGCGGGAGGTGAGGCGGCGAGGTCGGTGGAGGCGGGACGCGGGCTGCGGCCGGTGGGCCGAGGGCAGCAGAATATCGTGAAAACGTTGAGAGGCCAGTGGAGTCAGGACTCCCCGGCGCCGCTGCCGGCCGGTGAGGGGAAGGGGATGCGTGGCGGAAACTGACCACGGCAGCGTGTTCGCCGACGTGCGGGCGAGGGGATAAAGCTGGGCCCTCCTTGGCCCTTGCTGCTGGTAAGCTGAACCAGTTGGGCTGTGCTTGCTCCAGATATTTGGCCCGTGAACATCATGAGAAACATTTTGACGCAGCCGAAATATGGCCCATTGTAATTGGACTCCCCAGATCTCTAATTAAAAAGGGAAGTTTTTTTTTAGGTCAATTAAAAAGGAAAGTTGTCTGTTCATACGCATCACCAAATTGATTTTGTCTGAGAAAAATTGCAAATTATTATATTTATTTATGGGACATCGCATGTGATTAAAAAAATTTAGCTGAGGAGAGACAGATCCGTGTGAAATGACCAATATGCATACCACTCGGCGGCAACGGGAGTTAATTGTCGCCGCTGCCACCCACCACATGCTCGAGCTCGCACCCACCACAATTGTTGATGCCATTGTCAAGTTGATTATTTGAAACAATAAGGTAAATGTTTTTTTTCCTGGAATATTAATCAGCCATTGTTTGATACTACATGCTTTAGCGACATCTTTTTTGAACTGAAAATTGCAAGAGGCCTAAAGAATACTCCTCCGGTTTTTAATTATCGGCACCGTTGACTTCTAACATTAACTTTAAACATTCGTCTTATTTAAAAAATTTGTTCTAATGTATAAAAGTATTAGTCGTAATTTAAATTCCACTAACGATAAATCAAAGAATAACAAATATTTACACATCTGAACAAAATTTTAAAATAAGGTGAATTGTCAAAATTAATGTTAAAAGTCAACGGTGTCAATAATTTAAAACCGGAGGGAGTACAATCTTCATATGAGATGTTGTTGTTCATGTCCTTCAGTGTCAAAATTGGAGGAAATGTATCTCTGATACCTGCAACAGACTGAAAGGAACAAAGCATAATGGCATATCCTGTCGCCAAGTTGTCATGCACAATTAACACTTGACTAGCTATAAAGTCATCAACTTATGATTAATTGCATGATTGTTTATTATCAAAGTTTAGTTCAGCTATACTGATTTTACATATAGTTTTGTTGGCAATGTCTGGCTACCTAAATCAATTGTAGAACGAACCATTTAGGTGGTCCTTCCATGGTGTATCTGAGCTTCAGGACCCAATGGTGTCTTTTTTATCCTTATATATATCATATATCTGCCTCCAGGCATACACTATTCCTCAATCATCGATTGAGACTTCCACATGATTCAAGTTGATTTTGTCCTTGCTGCTTTGTCTAAAGCACAACAACTCAATCTACATTATACAGACATGCAAAGACCGTTCCATTTCTCATCAACAGTACCGTACATGCTTGACTTTTTTATTAATACATGAGCACGAATAAATTTCTTTCAACCAATTTTTAGTAAAAAAAATTATCGATACATCTTTTCAATGTAGCTTGGATTTTTGAAAGCGACAAGCCTAGTATCTTATTTAGGCCACCAACCCACCATCAGGAATTTGAAATCTTGCAAAGTCTGGTCACTCTCCAACTTATCTATGCATGATACTCAACATGAATATGCATAATCACAAGTTTTTCAGGTCACTCTCCAACTTCTATGTATCAGTGTTTTCAATTGCATATATTAAATTAAACAAAGGAAAAAGAAAGAGAAATTGACTTCATCTCAATAAATTATTTTTCCACTGATGATCAATGAAATATTAAAGAGATGGTCGGCGACGATAATGATGAAAAATTTAGACAGTAACTGACGTTTAGTATAAATTCGTTGAACCGGTGCATATGGAACGCTTGTGCTGTTGGAATATTCTTTGTGATTTACCGTTGTCATTGGTTAACTGTTTTTTGGGTACTAGGAAATCAAGTCAATTTCACACACAAGACGATCTTTCGTCAAGTTCAAATCCGTTTAACCTTGATTGTCCACACATGGAAGTGTCATGACGATAAAAATAGTGGAGTTAGCAGTGCCAAACAACACATTAGATTATAGTGGTACAAGTGGATAAAACTATATCTAAAGTTTAAAAATAAATACTACTTTTAAATGTTCACTTAATCTCTGTCAATCTACAGAACTAAAACGGTGGGACCCCTGCTGTGAATACATACCTCACTACAGCCAAAGTTTTTTCAAAGTTTGTTTAATAAAAAAGCATTTCTGGCGCCATCCCTCAGTCAAATCAAACAAGAGGTAATAAAATCAATATCTTTTGACTTTCCAGTAGCTAAGCTTTTGAGTCCCCATTTACAGCCGATCACTAAGCAAACCATGTAATAAGAGACTAATAAGAGGTGACGAGAGTATGACATGATGAGGTAAAAACTGAACCAGCAGGCTATTAGTACTAGTACTACCTTAAGTTTCAAGAGATCGTTGCGACAAAATGGATAATTCTTGGCCGTAAGTATACAAGCACAGCATCTCAGTGATCCATTGGTGGCCTGCATGCTGGAGCTTATCCTAACGGTGACCTACTTTTTTTGCTGCCTTTGTTGACAAGGATTAAGCATGACACCATGCTGATGGCCGATCACCACTGAGAGGACACAATAAAGCATCATGGGTATATGGGATTCCAAAAGCCAAATACTAGGTCATCAGGCAGTGACAAGAAGAAAAGGCCCAAAAACACCTGGATATCTTGCTTGCCTTCGGCGGACCTTAACCAAGTCTTCCCTCGCTTTAATCTCGCCTTTCTTGAGTAAATCGTACCATCGTCCTCATGTCACATTCCTTTGTGGAAAGATAGCAATGATCCTGCCTTTTTAGTGGCATCTTGCCTGTCTTTTGCTCCTGTTTCTTCACGATCAAATGAACCAGGTCAATGTGAGGCTCTTTTTTGCGGCAGCTTGATCGGCTGGTATCTGGGAAAGCGCCCGGCGCCGCAGGGTGTTCTCACGAGGGTTCGTATCGTTTGTGGGTAAATTATTGTGAAACTGCATCAACTTACATTAAGAGAGTTATTAGATATATCAATATAGAGCAGAAAATTCCTGACTTTATATATGTATAACTGTCAAAAATTAGTAAAAACCTTCCAGTTAAAGTAGCTCCAGTTTATTCTAATGCTGTACATTTGCTCTTTTGTGTTCTCTTGATGCTTTTATAACTATCCAGCCCCAGTATATATATACTTGCAAGATAAAAGGAGAAGCAACTACAATATATATGGTTTTTTCCTACTGAAAACGAAAGAGACCAATAATTAGATCATTAGTTCAATGTTTGATCGTTTAACCCAATTGCAAAAGGACATGTTGACTAAAGATGGCCGACCAGGAGAGATAGACAGCTACTTTCATCCATGTTGACTTGTTGTAATTGAAAGGTAAGTTGTCGATGTCGTCGTCGGCAGCAATTTGCAATTATACTGTGGTGGCAGATTTGTCATGGCTTGTGGACCAGTATCCCCAGCAAGGTTTATCATGTCATTCGAAGAAAGTGATAGTGATCTTGTCTCAAAGAGTTGTCACGCTCACATGGCCAGAACTTACACGTCAACCGACTGCACAACGAATGTCGCAGAGCTATCTAAGAGCAGACCTTGGTCATTCATAAAAATAGTGCGGTCATTTCGTGTTGTTGATGAGTTGATTTTGCTTAACAAGTCGTGCAGGCTAAGAGTTGGCTGATTTCATAGTAAAATTCTGCAGAATATGATAAGAAAAGGAAACCCTTATGTGATCGCCAAAAAAGTTTAAAAAATATACAAAAACAAGGCTAAGTTCAGGCATGCATGCAAGTACGCTTGTGTGGGTCTTCACACACCACACCACCACGCATCAAGCTCATGCCAAAACAAGTCTTCGGATCCGTACCAACAAAGGACTACGGATGTCAATTACGGTGTGATCCACGATAGATCGGCGAATCTACATTACTGTTGTGATTACTATGATTAAGAATGCAAAAGGTGCTACTCAATTGTGTGTGTGTGTGTGTGTACGTAGACGCCCAAAGTCACTAATGGCAGGCTCCACTATGCACAAGCTTTTCGTTGGCATCTTCTCTAAAATGGTCAAAACGGGAATGGTCGACGTTGAAGGAACTTTATGCGCTGAATTTTATTTTTCCTGACTGTTGGTACAGCTCGTGTAAAAGACTACTGCAGCGTAAAGGTTAAAGGTTTTAAGCGCTGATTATAAAGGCTTCATACATGTGCTGTGGACAATATAGATTAGTCCTGCTGTCGATTCGTTATTGGTCTGTGTATGCAGCTAGCTGACTTTTTTTGATTCACGACTTCTCATCACCCACATCTCCAAGAAACATTCATGTCTCATGATCACGAGTATAAGTTTTTGAAAATTGTGGTTGGATCTGATGTGGAGATGCTGGTCTAGTTTGTCTCAAAATTTTCGTGGTATTTTGCTTTCTAGACAAACATCCTGAACTAATGATGCAGTGTTATTCTATATACATGTACAAATTGAATCAATTCAATCACATTATATTTTGTATGCATGATTGATTCATCATTTGAATAACCAAATGTTCAGTAGAGGCTTGTTAGAAAAATGAACCGTACTGAAATATTGTTATGCGACAATTATAAAAACAAGGTTTTAAGATTTCAAATCTAAGTGAATAATAAGATTTCAGAAAGAATGTATATTTGAGATAAAAAAATACTACATTTAGTTTTATAGTTGCTTACCAACTACCTCTTGTCCTAGGCTACTATATAGTAATATAAATGTTCACTTGAAATGCAATTTGGCTAATTACCTAAAATAAAAATTGCGCAATTTGAATTAGAAAACTACCAGTGGTTGATAAATTCTCCATTGAGAGTATACATTAGCCGGCCCTCCTATGGGATCATAGGCTGTCCTTATCCTGGTATTCTTAATATATTTTTAGGATATGTTTGTGTTGCAACTTGAGAATACTCTGAGAAGATGCATGTCAAAAGATCTTGCTGCAATGACCAGTCATATAGTAGACATAGCTATAAGGTTTTCTTGAAGACATGTTATTCTAAGGTGTTGAGAGGATATATATCTGCATGAGAACCTAACATGATGGTGTCATGGTGATACAAATAGGAATTTCTGTATTGTATTGAAATCGCAGTATTTTTTCTGTGAGGTAATTAGCTTGAGGTCAAGGCCCCTCCTATAAATTAACGTCCAGCCAGACCTCAAGGCATCCATCAGCCACACAAGCCACCCATCAAGCTTGTTAGCTGGAGTGTTGCAGCGCCGCACAGCATTTCCAAGTCACGAAGCAAAAAAAATATAGCGCCACACGAGAGGTAAATGGGCAGGGCGCCGTGCTGCGACAAGGCGATGGTGAAGAAGGGGCCCTGGTCGACAGAGGAGGACGCCGTGCTCAAGGCCTACATCGAGGAGCACGGCACCGGTGGCAACTGGATACAACTCCCCCATAAGATCGGTATGTGTCTGATCTCATCCTCTTGAACTGTACCGAACTGTGGCGAACTTGAAGATGGCAGCCGCAGAACTTAGTGATAATCCAGATCCCTCGTTGTTTGCAGGGCTCAACAGGTGCGGCAAGAGCTGCCGGCTGCGGTGGCTCAACTACCTCCGGCCGAACATCCGGCATGGCGGCTTCACCAAGGAGGAAGACAGGATCATCTGCAGCCTCTACATCAGCATCGGGAGCAGGTGAACACACCGTCCTTGATCTGTCATTCACATACTCCGTAGCAAATTATGCGCACAGTTCAAACACCTTTTCAACCACTGCAACTTGGAGCCTCAGACTAGATCGATCAAAGCTTGCCAAATTAGTGAAGGAGGTTCTCCCATGGTGCCTTGGCAGGTGGTCAACCATCGCCGCACAGCTGCCGGGGAGGACGGACAACGACGTCAAGAATCACTGGAACACCAAGCTCAAGCGCAGCCTCCTCGGTGGCGGCCGGCGTCCAAGGATCGGCGAGCGTCTCCTCCTCACGGACTCAACGAGCTCGCAGACGCTGAACTCCTTCACCGCCTCAGCGCTTGAGAGGATGCAGCTCGGCGTGCGCCTGCACGGGCGCCATGAGCGCCTCGAGAGCAGCCCAGCTTTCACCTTGTACAACTACAGCAGCAGCCTCGGCGGCGTCGGCGCAACACCGACGTGGACGAACCCCTTGCCTTCGCCTTCTCCTTCGCCTGCAGCGAGTGATAGCTCAGAGATGCAGCTGCGGCAACTGCCCCGAGCTACTTCCGCTGGGCACTCTGGGTTCTGGTCTCACATGCAAAGCAGCTTCAGCCACGCATCCGCTGGAATGCAAGGGAGCTTGGACGGAACTTGCACCCCGCCAGTGTCGACGAGCTCTGCTGAGACTGCGCTGGCGGGCATGGAGAGTTCGAGTTCAACTCCGACAGCAAGCTCCGCATCCGCAACGTTTGGCAGTATGGAATATGAGATCGACATGCTGCTCCGGCAGATCCAAAGCTTCGAAGAGGACGGCTACACCGGCGAGGTGGCGAACAGGGTAGACCGCTTCTTCGGAGAAGTGGATCATGTGACATTGGACGGCACCGCTGGTTCTTGGAGCTCCTGCTCTACTCCTGGAGTGGATTCAGTTTTCCAGGACTTCGTGCAAGGATACGACTAGTAGTAAACGTAGTAACGCATCAACACTAAATTTGTTGATCAAGCAATTTTCTGATTTTTCGTAGGAAGGCAGAAAAAAAAATCATTACTGAAGTTGATGATTTGTAATACCGCATGGAATTAAATAGCATCAGCTGATGACCCTGCTTTCACTGCCACAAGGTATTCGATAATAATTTCATGAATTCAGGGAATGGGAATACGCCATGATCTATAAGGACCGTTATTTAAAACCACAACCATCTGATAATTCCCTTCGTTGTCCGGGGGAAGGATGACGCAACGTGTGAGCTAACTAAAGAGAAACAATCCTGAGCATATTCTCCTCTTCCAACAAACACTTTACATTGTTGAACTATCTAGTTAGCTAATCAAGTGATCAGTAGTTACAGGTTTATAATTGTAGTGATGATGAAATCAAGCAGGTGATAGTTGACAGAAGGCCCATGCATCAAATGAATCAATTACAACGAACAATCTAGTTGAATATGAAGTTCTGTGGTCATGGTAGCAGAGATATATAAGCTACTCCAACGCTACAGAAGTCATATTATGCAAACGGTACTGGATTTGGATCCTTAACCGAAACTTGCCTATCTTTTGTTCCATCTTGTTCCAGTGGGCTTCCCATATCAGTGTCTGAATCGAAGTTCTCGATGATATGATGATCAGGTATGCTCCATGGGCTCTCAGTTGTACAATTAACATTTGTCATCCCAGCCTCATCTTTATCTGGTGTATTAGAGCCGTTTCTGCCATGGAAGACCTTGGAGAGGGAAAACCATTCATGCCATAAACTCTGACTGCCGCCACCGGTCATATCATGCCAATTACTATAAAGGATTATGGCAGCATGCAGAATCAGGGCCAAGAATGAAGATGCCCCTGTGATTATGAACAACCCAAGAAAGCTGTGCAACGTAAGACTACTTGAAGTTTGGGAGTCACCTTTCTCAGGGCACTCTGTATCGCCATACAATTTTTTCTCCAGTTCGCCCATTTTGTCTTTTGATGCGAATTCCAATATTCCCAGTGAAATCTCACGTGTGAGTGGAGAGCCTCGAGGGAATGCCTGCAGAAACAGTTCAGGAATGAAGATTGGAAAGCAACCGATAAAATAATTTGAATTATGTGTTGCATGACACCAATGGAAATTGTATTAATAATTTAAAAAGGCCATCCCGAAAAATGGACCAGTTATACAATGAGGGAGCATTGATATTTATCACAATTGAAATGGCTAATAATCTAACTAGAAACATATTGAATCAACAAGACACAAGTAAATGAAGCATGTTTGTAAATCTGACAAATTTCATTATAGACTAGTCAAGTACTACAAGTCGCTCTGGGCACAAAACCCAAGCCCAAATTTCGAACCCAAAAAAACCCGAGTCCAAACCCGAAAAACCCGAAATTTGAAACCGAATCAAATTTTCAAGTAGTAGATCTGAAAACCCGAATTAATTTCGGGCCTTATCAGGTTTGTACCTCTGGTACTCGAAATACCCAAATAATTAGAAAATGAGTCTTTTTTAACCTACAATAACTCATTATTATTGGTCAAATTCTAGATCTAGTCATCCACACGCCAAGCCAACTAAGCTCATCTCACAAATAACGTAAAAATATACAAATTTAATTTTATCTAACATAAGGTCACCTGCTCCAAACTATGATAATATGGTGTCAAGTGACGTCAATTAAAACTATAATTTGATGTCATAGCGTAAAGTCGGGTAATTCAGGTTTACCCGATCCTGAACCCAAAATATCGGGTACCCGATTGTCGGATTTAATCTTATCTCGAGTGAAATTCGGGTATCATTTTTGAAAACCCAAAATTTTAAGAACCCAAATTACTAGACCTGAAAATTCGGGCAAACCCGAACGCCCAGAGTGAACTACAAGTTCCAAATAGTGGTCATATTTTTGTTGATAGCATCAAAAATTACATAACATGATCTAGTAAAGTAGCAAAGCTCAACAAAAATAGTAGCAGCAAAATTTGGTTCAGTGCAAAGCAGTCAGGAAATAATCACTTACGTAACCAAATCCATCGAATTTGTAAGTTGGTCCAACCATAGTGTAGTTGTGACAATACTTTTTGAGAAAAATTTTGAGGTAAGGTATCTCATCAATGATAACTGCAACTCTTCCAGATGATAAGGCATCATTGTACTCCTGAGGAGAGTCCAAGGGAATCATCTTAGATTCATCAATTCCTAACCATTTCAAAAGCCCGGGCAAGAAAGAATCATTGAGGTAGCCAACATTTGCCCCTTTCCTGATAACTTCATCTAAGTTGGTGACTGTTGGCTGAAGCTGTTCTACTGTGAGAATTGAACTTAAGCTTGCGGTGTAACTCTGCTGCAATATTAGCACCACAAAAAGCCAAACTACCACTGCTATTCTTGATAGGTTGTTCACAACCCTCTCCTTATGAGCAAATACAAGTGTTGAGAAAGAGAAGTAGAAGATAGATCCAATTTGACTGGCTGGGGGTCCTCTGAATTCCGGATTTGTTCTGTGCTCAATAAACCATACAACAAATCCTGTGAGAACAAAGAAGGCCCCAGTTGCTAACCATAAGTCAGCTGCCAAAGGCTTTAGGAATGTCCATGCAGTCTTCTGTCTTTGGTCCCGAACTGGAACCAGCATCCGTACCCCTGATTCAGTATAAGGAAGAGTGAAATCCACATACAACGAACGGTTGGCCAAAATCGTTACGTCACCCACTACTGCATCGTATTCCTGCCAGAAATTCACATAAAAGTATTTAGGAGACATTACAGTAGATGCTATGAATGTAAATTAACAAAAATTTGGAGAATAACAGCCACAAAAGTATTTGAAAATGTTTTACATAAGGGAGGAATATTTCTTTTCTCATAGTTGAACTTTTACACTTTTGCTTATAGGGGCTAGTAACCAATATGTTGATAGTCGTTTAGATTAACAAATAATTGGGCATTGCCTCCTATTCAGAGTATTCAGACAATCATTCTGAAAATGTTCCAAGTTAGCTGACAATATGAGCATTTCAGCCACAAATCAAAAAGAATAATTGCATAGAAGCAGAAACATGACCAGCACAAAATAAGTCATCTAAAAGGAATAATGTTCTTGTGTGCACATGAAAAAATGTGTATGTATTAAAAATAGCTTACTCCCTCTGTTCACTTTTATTTGTCATTCTACCATCAAAATTTGTTCCCAAATATTTGTCATTCTCACTTCCTAATACGCTCTCTCTCTTTCCAATACATGTTTCTCTCTTCCCATGCTCAGAGCTAGAATGACAAATAAAAGGGAACGGAGGGAGTACATATATTTGCAAAATCAATGACAAACTGAATAACCACAACAACCAACCGATTCTGAATGATCAAGCAGAGCAGCAAGTAGACACTCTGCAGGAAAGCCCATGCCATTTCTAACAACTAGTAAATTTGTATCATTAGCCAGTTTGTACTCCAAGTTTAAATTCTCTAGCCTGGTCACAACAAAGTGGGAAATGGAACACTGAAAAGTACACACATACCTTAAGATAAACTTTGTACACGAGTTCATCATAAGTTCCACTACTTTGGCCATTCCCGTCTCCAAACTCCTCGTAGTGAATGGGTACTTCGTAGGGTAAGGCACGAACGACTTCATCAAATACAACACCGCAGAATCCACCCGCCTTGCCATTTTCATATGAAATAAAATCGTCGAACCCAGGTTTCACAGGCACACCTATTTTGAGCTTCTTATTCGCTGGTAATAGCCATCCTCGAGATACATTCTTAGTACCTCCTGGCCATATGATGGTGTCTAGATCACTATTCTTTTCCATACTTTTGGATATGTTAAATTTTGGTGTCCAGAAACCAACTCTTCTTCTCTCCCGACCAACAACATTGATTATCTTATAAGTCCTTGCTATCAATTGTCTGTCATCAATGCGGAATTCTCCACACATGCCTGAGAAGTTACTCAGCAAAAATGTGCTGAACAATTTTTCAGCAGCCTTGGAGGTACTTATTCTGTCAAAGTCAGTGGACCCATTGTTTGTTTCCGATGGCACGAAGTCTGAATCCACGTACAATGTTTTCTCCGCTGCTAATGCCAATGCATATATGGTGTCATATGCATAGAGTCCATACGCTGGGGGCTCATTTAGTGATGCGTTTAGATTTTCCAATTGGTATTTCTCACGCCATCTCTGCCTAAATTTTTTCCCAGTGTTTTGAACATAGGGTTCAAACCCAAGAACGCCATCCATCACATCATATGCAGGCAAACCAAATATGTTGATGACATCTGTCAAACCATATGCCATGATCCAAACAAAGCCCTGGCCCATCATCCCCGCATCCTTGGCCAACCGGAAAAAATTAAGTGCCGACTGGTATGACATGCGCACAACAAATACACTAGTCCAGTTACCTTTTAAGCTTGAGATAGCTCTCTTTACCTCATCTTCTCCAGCTTCAGGACGGATCTTGCACTTGTGTGGAACACGAGCGTCAACATGTATCAAGGAGTCAACAAGCTCAGGGATGAATCTAGCATTGGAATCATCGTCCTCATACACAGGGACGACTTCCCTCCAATTGTATTTCTGGACAAGCGAGGCAATAGCTTCTGCTTGAGAAGTATCGTTCCATCCTGTCCCGATGAAATATGGAGTCTGGATGGGCGACCGGGTTGGGCTATTTGCAGAAAATGAAATGATCGGAACTGATGATTTGTTCCCAAGCTCCACGAGAAATTTAGCATGTGTCGTCGTCTGTGGCCCGACAATTGCTTGCACGTGTACATTGTTTAGTAAATCAACACCTGTTGTTTTCGAACAAATGTAAAAGGGAAGCTGATAAATAGTACATAAAAATCAAGTCTAGTTGTATTAATTGAATCAATATATTCACAGTACCAATGTTTTAAAAAAAATCTGAAGAATTTATACAATCAGTTCCCCCTTAGGTAGTCTGTTGAGGTTCAGCAGACCAGAAGACAGCCTAGCGCTCAAGCAATTTTCAGCCTAAATACTTCTATAGTTCCGAATCCTTGGCGACATGGATGCATTACCAACAGCTCGGTTTTGGTGGTTCATTTGGTGCTACGAATCCAGTGGGAGAGTATATGCACAGGCCAGGGTAGAAGGGTACCTTATCTTTACGCAGCGGTGCAAGGGGCGCAGCGACAGCCGACCGGAGGCGGAGCCGCGGAGGACGCCTGCAGGGGTCTTCCCGTCGGCCGTCGCGCTGCACGCCCTGGACCGCGCCGCCGCTGGGCGGCGTCCAGTCTCACGTACGGAAATGGAATCACGGTGGGCTGGGCTGGGCTGGGCTGCTACAGAGATAAATAGATGGGCCATCACATTGGCCCACCCAAGATGGAGCCTGGTAGGATGGTGGCGCAATTGGCATGACCGCATGGGGAGGGGGGGGGGGGGTCCGTGGGCTGTGGCCAGTGGCCTCTGTGCAGCGTGGCCCCGCGGCAACAACTCCAGCGCGCCGACCGGCGGCAAGCTAGCCTGGGCTGACAGCCTGACACAACGTCCAAGCTTTGCCGGCGGCGCGCTTTTTATCTGAGTTGACTGATGATGCTCCCCAAGTGCGTTGAGCAATGCTCAAATCAAGCAACCATGTCGATCGATCGATCGATCGAGAGACAGAGATTCGCGAATGCGTATGGGTAGCTTAACAAGATGCACAATAATAATGCAGGGGACGGCGCTTTCATGCTTACCTGCCGATGCGGCATCGACGGCGTCCGGGCCGGTGTTCCTCAGGTGGAGCCTGATCCTGGTGCTGTAGTTGGTGTGCCGCTCGTCGGCGTAGAAGTCCTCCAGGGCCAGCTCCATGCACGTCCAGCTAATGTTCCCCAGCCATGTACTCCTATCCAAGATCACGCCGACGTCAACCTGCCGCCACCCGGCGCCCGCCCCCTTCGCCGCCGCAGCAGCCTCCTCGCCCTCGCCTCCGCCGGCGCTGGCAACTCCGCGCGAGCCGGCGAGGCAGACGAGGGCGAGGAGTACGAGCAGAATTAACAACGGCGGCGGTGGACTGGGGCGGGAAACACCGACCAGCTGAGCCGCTCCGGTTTTCATTGGCGCCTCGTGGGGGACGGGGACGAAGAAGTACGAAGCAGGCGGTAACGTTTGCTTGTGAAGTGACGGTTGCAGCTTCCTTCATCGATCAGAGACTAGTAGCTGCCCTGTCTGGCACGGTGCCGGCCTTTTCACTTGCATCCACACGACATGCCTGCTGGTTCGTTTTCCGTTGTCGTCGTCGCGCAAGTACACGTGTTTCGTTATTACAAACCTTCGCTTACAAATACTTAGCAAATTTGACTTTTACTATTCATACTTTAATTAATTATAATTTTAAAATTATTTTATTAGTTAATTTATAAATAATATCATATGATTTGTCATCCTATATACTTTAAAAATATATATTTTTTATATTTATATATAAAAAATTTTAAAAAAAATAAACAGTCAAAGAGTTTGTAAAAAAATCAAAACTGACAAGTATTTAGAAATACATTGACTAGCGCTGCGTCAAAGTCGCCGAACCGGCATTGAAACACCCCGGCGGTCGTCGCGACCGCAGATGAGATCGCCGCAGTTGCTTGACATCTCGGCCATGGAAACGGTCAAGACGGAGGGAATCTTCTGCACCAGCCAGCGATCTCGACCGGGAACGGGTAAGCTACTCCAGTTTCCTTAGGGAACAAGGTCCAACAACGACGCTGTGGATTGGCAGCATCATGATTAGACACGGAGAATAATGTTGAATCTCTCTGAAGAATGGGGAATTTTCTACGGTAAGCAACGCGCTGCTTTGGCCGTTAATGGAGAGTTTTTGCCTTTTCTTTCTTGCTCCCCAGCCGGCGGACGTTCGGTCTTGGAGGTGGCAGAGAGTTCACTCTTGACATGGAGAGGAGTTAGCAACAGATGTATCGTATACTCTCTCCGGTTCATAAAGAACATCATTTTGATTAATGATACGGTCTCTAAAGCATAACTTTGATTTCTATTTTTTATAAAAATATTTATTTAAAAGTAACATATTTATATTTTTAAGAAAGTATTTTGTAAGACAAATCTATTCAAACAATTTTCGTAATCCTAAACTTTTTTTAGTATGTTAAAAGTTATTTGTAGTTTATATTCCCAATATTTGAATAAAACTTTGTTCTAAACGACTTTCTTTGTGAACCGAAATAAGTACTTTTTTCGTTTTTAAATTGTTATTGCTATTAACTTATTCCATTAATTTTAACAATTCATCTTATTCAATAAATTAATTTAAATGTGTAAACATATATGTTATGATTCAAATAACTTTAAAGATTAAGTAAATTAAATTAAATCAATAATATTCATCAAACTTTTTTTGAATAACACAAATAGAGGGAGCATCCTGCTAGCACTGTTGAGCATCTTCAAAAGCTCCTCATTAACTCCTTCTAAATCAAATTTTGAGGGATTAGTATAAAAAAATTTCCTCTAACAACTCCTCTAAACACCTCCTTATTTTCTCGATTCTCCAGAAATCCTGCATTCAGAGGTAGATCTGAAGAACTTTTTGGAGTCCCAATATCCTGTTATGTGTAATTAAATCGTGAGACCAGTTGCTGGCTTAGCTCAAATTTGAATTATATTAAGATATATTTAAAAGAGCTGTTGGAGGAAGCGATTAAAATAAGCTCTAAAATTTTCTTGGCTGGCTAAAAAAACACTGTAACTTTTCTAGGGAGCTGTTGAAGATGCTCTTATCTAACTCCGGTGCAATGATAACACATCCATTAGCAATTAAGTGTTCTACTAGGTACTACTGAACTTTCAACACTTCACAATGTACAAAAGTTTTCTTAGATCAGGACTCTACAATGCACAAACAAGTTGTAACTGTACAGAATAGTATAATTGAATTATTGAAATTAATCTACATCCAGTTTTTAAAAATCTAGTATATATCCAGGTTGTCACAAAGAGATATGCTCCAGTGTTCATCAACCATACAGAACAGAAATAGCGGTGCAGTTCTCATCCATTCGATGCCAGTACACCAGAACAAATCAGGAACTGACAGTTTATCAGTTGCTGGTTTGATGCCCCGTGCCATTTTGTTCACTGGTGCCATCAGGATCGTGCGCACCAGTCGCGTTAGCATCCTCGACCAGGCCAGCGGCAGCAGCCATCTCGATCTCACATCCATGCGCCGGGCTGGGCGTCTCCAATGACCATCCGCTCACGCACGTGTGGTTCGACAAGCTGACCGGGCTTCCGGCGACGTTGTGCGTGACGGCCGGGGAAGCGCCCGGATCGACAGAGCTGCGGCCCGCCACGGAGCCACCGGCAGTATCCTTGGCCCTGAACGTGTGGGAGGAGAGGTCCTTGTCGTCCAAGAGCTTCAGGAACCTGCGGAACCTTCCTCGCAAGGAGACGTGCGACATCGATGCGAGCTCCCAGATCGAGCGCCAGTTGGCCACGAGGAAGGTGGCGAGGTGGACGGCGCAGCAGAGGAGCGAGGTGGCGCCTGTGATGAGGAACAGGCCCCAGAAGCTGCCGAAGCTGAGGCTGGCCGACGTGAAGGGGTTACCCTGCTCCGGGCAGCCGTCGCCGTGGCCGAACCACTTGCCCTCGATCAAGCTCAGCTCGCCGCTCTCCGTCAGGTTCAGGATCGCCCGCGACAGATCGGCCACGTACGGCGACCCCTTCGGGAACGCCTGCTCGTCGTCCACGCACGACACGTCCGTACGAGCATATCGAATAAGTTGCTCATCAACGATACATCATAAAGGGACAATGCGGCGGGCTGCAGGGTACTTACGAATCCGAAGCCGCCGGTCTTATTCACCTGCTTGATCATGGTGAAGTTGTCGCAGTAGGTCCTGAGGAAGAGCCTGAGGTACGGCGTCTCGTCGACGATGGCACCGATGGTGCCGTTGAGCAGCGCATCGTGGAAGCTCTGCGCGGCGCGGAACGGCTTCAGCCTGGACGACGGGAAGCCCGACTTGGTCATGGACATCCGCATGAAGGAGTTGTTCAAGATGCCAACCGTGGCCGTGCCCCGCCACAGCGCGCCGTAGTCCCTGATCGTCGGCTCCAGCTGCGGCACCGTCAGCATCGACGTCAGGCTCGCCGTGTAGCTGGACTGCAGGATGAGCACTACGAACACCCACACCACCACCGCGAACCTTGCCAGGTTGCTCTTCAGGTTCTCCCCTGCACGTACGAGATCAGCTGAAATTAGTGTCGCGTCCAAGAAACAGATCACACACAATGCACGAGATCAGTGAAAGTCATCACTTACTGTGCGCGAAGACGAGGGTGGAGAAGCCGAAGTAGAGCAGCGTGCCGATCTGGTACGACGGCGGCCCTCGGAACTCCTCGTTGACGCGGTGCTCGATGGCCCAGACGGCGAAGCCGGTGAAGACGAAGAACGCGAAGCTGACGAGCCAGAGGTCGTAGCGGAGCGGCTTGAGGAAGACCCAGGCGCGCTTGCTGCGCAGGTCGCGGAACGGCACCACCATGGAGATGCCCGACGCCATGTACGGCAGCGTGAAGTCCACCAGCTGCGACCGGTTCGCCGTCACGGTGATGTCCCCCACCGCCGCGTCGTACACCTGCGGTGAGTCCGCGCGAACATTAGCGGGCTGAAATTTGTTCGAAACCATTGGCCCAGATCATCACCCAGGCCCAGAACTTCCCCAGTGAAAGCCCAAAAAATCTCCATGTAGCTAGAAAGGGTAGTAGTGATGATGTCACTGGTGATTGGCGAACAACATGTATTTAGCTTTTTAGTTTCCTAATCCCGGTCTAGCAACACAGGTTCATACTCAAGGTTTTAAAAAAACCATAAACAAATCTGAGTAACTAAAGTTGAATTAGCTAATACTCCGTAATCAACAAGTCAGCTCATCTACGTACTAACCCCTCGCGACCAGACCGTGCGCATAAAGTAGGTCCTATTGCCAGTAAAGATAGCGATTTGATTCCTACCAGCTGCTAGTTGACAACAGATTCGGCAACTGGCATGGACGAATGGTTCAACGTTTGCTCACACATCAACGAGCAGGCGTCATACAGACTAGGTAAGCTGGCGCGTCATGCATGCACTGAATATGCTCAAACGTACTCTCGGTTCTGAAATTGTTATCGTCACCTAGTTTAGAATTAAGTTTAGAATTAAACTAGTTAGTGAAATCATTTTATACTCTCTTCGTTCTTAGATTTATGACTTTTAACATCAATTTTAATCATTCGTCTTATTAAAAAATTTGTTCAAATCTATAAAATTCAAAAGTCAAATTGTAACACAATATACTATATTTATCAAAAATATTTTAATAAAACGAATGATCAAAGTTGACGTTAGAAATCAACGGTGACATCAATTTAAGAACGAAAAAGTATAATGGAGAGAGCATTTTTTTTACAAATTTTCTCTCTCTCTCTCTCTCTCTCTCTATATATATATATATATATATATATGAATGATCCTTATGATTGGTACCAAGTTTTTAGCTTTGTGATCCGTGGATTCTGACTCCTTACGAGTGGTGCAAAGTGAATCATCCTCCAAGACGCCAAGGAGGAGAGACTAAACCGTGTTGTATTCGTGGTCGCGAGTAGTATACTATTATATCACTTCAGTAACTGGTCAATGTAACAAGCTTGACCGACGACTGACCGATAGCAACAAGCTTAGCCAAAAAAAAAAATGACTAGTCTAAGTTGTACCGTATGCCACAACCACATTGATGAGAACTTTTGGTGGACCGGCTCTATACACATTGATTAGAAAATTACATAATTTTTAATATAAAAATATAATTTTTATGATAGTTTATTTAATGATGAATTCAAAAATAATTTTTATATGATAAAATATTATTAATTATATATTATTAGTGATCAAAGTGATTTTGACTAAATCTAAAAATGCTTATATTTAGGAAGAGAGAGAGAGTACTACTTATTCTGTGGCTGTTGAATTTGCATGAGACAGATTAACAGTTTTGATGTACATGTGGTTATGAGATCCAATTACAAGGACTTAGAAAGTACTCCACAATTTCCTACGAAAATGATCGCGCATGTGGCAAAACAAAACGCCAAATAGTAATGAGGAAGGATGGGACTGACTAGCTAAAAGCCTGATTTGGAATCTGAAGTCAAAACATACCCTCGTGCTCTTTCAAAGTCAAACAAAGAATAGTCTATCGACACCTAAATCCTCAAATGGATGCACGAAGAAAATAAAGAATGATACACCATACACGCGCATCATGCAGATGCCCCATCTAACGCTAGCTAGGCTACCCAGTTATATATAGTATTCTGCTCAGTGCAGAATTTGGAACTACTGCATGAGCAAAATTAGATTGTATATATCCTAGAGTACTTTCATCTTTATATTAGAACTAAGTCAACTAAACATTAAAATTTAAGCATAATTTCTTTACCACGCTACTATATATGATATGCTCCTGATCTCGTGATCCTCACAAAAAATCATATCATGTGATGCAATTTCATGGATTCATTACATTTTTTATAATTGCATTTGACAAAAAAAATTGGTGTGTAAATTACATATATAAATCATAGCCCTATCTAAATGAGCGTAGTGCAGTAAATTACATACTATATAAATTGCAACAATTAATATGCATAAAGGGAATCATTTAGGGACGTAAGCAAATTTGTTCTCTTTACTCATTGTGTTTTTTTTTTCGAACAAGTCTTCTGTTTAAGAAGTACAATAAGAGTTATGTCTTTAAAATAATGACACTATTCTTATGTCATTTCATGCTGTTTCAAAAAATGTTTTATTGAAGCGGAAGCCGGGTAGAGCAGTAAAAGCATGTAGAACAAGCAGTTGATGAAGAATGGAGAACGTTGTGTAGAAGGAGTAGAACTTACCCCGAGGCTTAGGTTCTTGATCAGGTTGTCGTAGGGCATGGAGGGCGACACCACGTACTCGAAAGGCAGCGCGTATGGCAGCAGGCGCACCGCCGCCTCGAACACCTCGATCACGAACCCACCGGCCACCGTCCGGTTCGTGGCCTGGTCCACGTCCAGGTGCAAGATCGGCCGGTAGCCAGGGTCGACCCTCCCACCCGGCACGGCCACCCGCAGCTTCCGCCCGCTCGTCGGCTGGACCCAGCCGCTCGGTACGACCGTTGAATCGCTCGGCCAGATTACCGGCCCGAGCCCGCGGTTCGACCCGCTGGCGCTGGCGCCGCCGCTGCCCAGCCGCCGGATCAGCCCGTGCTCCGGCGTCCAGAACCCAATGCTCCGCTCCCTCGCGTTGTCCATGATATTGACTACCCGGAAGGTCCGCGCTACAAGCTCACCGTCGACGAGCTTGAACTTTCCGCTGAGGCCGTTAAATGTCGTGTTGGTTATTTCTGCCAGAAATTTCTTTCCGGAAATTGACTTGCCGAGCCCGGAGAAGTCCGTGGGTCCGCTTCTTCCGCCAACGAGCCCCTGCTGCGATAAGTCGCGGGGGCTGAGACGTTCCGCCGCGGACGCAATCGCCCACGCGGCGTCGTACGCCCACAGGGCGTAGCATCCCATCTCGGCTTCCGCCGGATCGGCGTCCCGGTGGTCGCGCATGAACTTGTGCGCCCACCGCCTCTTGACCTCGCGCAGCAGCGGCGAGGACGGCACGTAGGGCGCGAGCCCGATGACGCCCTGCGGCGGACAAACGGAGCCGAGAAGGCCCGTGAGCCCGTCGGTGATGACCCACGCGTTGCCCTCCACCATCATCCCAGCCTCCACGGCCACGGCTAGCACGCGCTCCGCGAGAGCCGGGCGCGCGTGCACCACGAAGGCGCGCGTCTGCTCGGACTGCAGGCGGTACATAGCTGCGGCGGTAGCGTCCCTGGACGCCTCGCCGGGCAGCGCGCAGCGGTATGGAACCTCGACGCCGACCGCCGTGAGCGCGTCCACGAGGTACGGCACGAAGGCGGCGCCGTAGTCGTCGTCTTGGTAGATGGGCACGACGCGGCGCCACCCGAAGTAGTCCGCCAGCGCGGCGATGGCGCCCGCCTGCGCCGCGTCGCTGAGCGCTGCGCGCACGAAGAACCCCGGGCCGGAGGGGCGCACCGAGGGGCTCGTCGCCGAGAAGGACACGACGGGGACCTCGGCCCGCGTGGCGAGGTCCGCGACGAACGCCGACTCGACGGACGACTGCGGGCCAAGGATGGCGCGCGCGCCCTGGCTCGTCATCAGCTGCAGCGCTGCAATAACGCAGGAAGAACCAACGAGAGCTCACGCCGGGAACGTCATGGACGCGACAAGACGGTAGAGAAAGACGGATGGTAGCATGTCCATACCGGCGGACGCGGCGGCGACGACGTCGCCCCCGGAGTCGTGCGTCAGGACCTGGACTCGCTTGGAGGAGTTCGGGTACGCGGCGTAGAAGTCTTCGAGCGCCAACGGGATGGTGGTGTTGGCGATTCTGCCTACCGGCGAGGCGGCGTCGATGATGAGCCCCACGGTGACCGTATCCTTCGCTTCCGCAGCGGGAGGCAGCTGTCCCCGCGTTGGGGGGAGTGGCAGGAGGAAGGCGAGGTCCATGATCAAGAAGAGGAGGAAGACAGGGAGCCGGGCGCGGCCGGTGGCCATGGGAAGAGAGAGACGCATGGCGTGGCGGGGCGGGGCGGGGCGGGAGAGCGCGCGCGGTTATTTTCGCGATCGAACTACCATGGCATTCGTCCACACGGAGTTTTGATGGTGATTTGGCTTGTCGTGCTTCGTTTAGTTTGTTTTTTTTTTTTTTTAGTTCGTTGACTGCTTGAGGTGGTCGCTCGTGGCGGGAGGAAGAGGACCGAATGCGGGTAGCGGTCACGTCAAAGACGGGCTTGGAAACATGGATGTGAGCCGCGCGCGACTGCTTGCTTTCCTTGTAAGAAGGCTGAAAGCATGTTTGGGCTTATTTGTCTGCCTCCCGTTGAATTGTTTTTCTTGACCTCCTTAACATTCGTTACCTCGAAATTGCACCTTAAACTTACAGGAGACGACAGTGGCAGAATTCTCACTGACCACAGCAGGTGGTAGGT
>BCLG01001743.1:64016-81007 GCA_001602295.1 Zoysia matrella
CCACAGGCAGGAGGAGGACACGGCGAGAAGTACGTAAGTTTGGTAACTTTGGTTCGGTTGCTGCGTCCGTCACCGTGTCAAGCGCTCCCGGCCAAGAGAGCCGCTCCAATTCAACCGGCCGTTTCGCCCCACGTGGTGCGTGGCCGCGCGCGTAGGTGGGAGCCGGGACACGGAGTAGCGAGCCTTCTCGCTCGTCAGCGCGGCACGAGGTCGAGGCCGAGAGGGAGTCCAAGCGCCAAGGGCCGAGTCCTGCTCGCCTCCGGCAGCGCCGGCGCAGCGGTTGCCGGGCACGTCGTCCGCGGCGCACCTGGCGCGACACGAGGAGGATGTGTTGTGTGTAGCCGGCTGGACTGGCCTCTGGAGCAACAGTGCTCGTCTGCACTTGCATGGCGTGGTGGTCCGGAAACCGGAGCCCTACGCCGCGCGTCGGTTTCGTGCCGGACAAACCAAGCGCACGCTTGGTTCTGAATTGTTGGAGGAATAGTCGTAGAGGTTAGGACGATCCGTAACCACTACAGGGGCTCGTATGACCGACCGCTCGTGGGTGACATGCAACAAGTACAAAACCAAGGTCACCGGCAAGAAAAGCGCGGCGCCGATCGGCTGTTCCGTGAACCCGAAAGCTGAGTTTTTGCGTCATCGCTGCGGCCGTGCTGTTGCTCCGCGCGCGCACGGCACCGTCGGCACGGCACGCGCGCGCACGGCTGATGTGAGGAAATACCCGACGCCACTACGAGGACCCGCTCGATTCCACTGTGCGGCGGTGGTTGGGACGTCCGCTTCGGCACTTGGGCACAACGGTGTCAACGCGACGCGTGCGTCGCCGCGCTAGGCGGTGCCCGGCGCCCTCCGTCGTCTGTCGTCCGTCGGCACGAGGGACGACGGTCCAGGCTCAGAGCGCCAAGTGCCGCTGGGCAACGAAGGCACGTGGGTTCGCGCTGCAAGTGACGTAATGCGAGGAGGACCCGGGGTGTGACTGGGAACAGGACTCTGGGATCGGGCTCCTCGATCTGGTCCGGAGTCCGGACCTACGGAGTACTACGCTACGTTTTGGACCGATCCTTCGTAACTACTACTACTCCTGAGAGTCTGAGAATGTTCCCTTCTCGAATGATGGCCATGCAATCAATCAACCGATCGGTTTAGCTTTGTAAAACATGTCTTTGCAAGCGAGACACACAAATGTTACTCCCTGGCATGATGCTTCGCCATGGCTCCGTCTTGGTTTACATCATTGGCAAGCTCAGTTAGGGTCTCTTTGAGTTGGAGCTTTTGAGGTTTTAGAAAAGCTAATTGATGGCTTAGTTAAAAAGTTGATTGATAGAGTAGTGACGGTTGGTTTTTGCAATATATACTTAGCTTCTCTGCACATTAAAAGTTAAAAAAGCAGTTCTAGATGAGCTTTTTAGCTTTTAGTTTATTTATTTAAAAGCTAGTTTTTCAGTGTTTTAGAACTTTGTTTGTTTCAGCTATTCAGGTTTCAGTTTTTCAGCTGAAAAAGCCAGCTTGAAAAGCTGAAACAAACAGGGCCTTAGAGCTTTTTTGTTGGAGCTGAAGCTTTTGAGCTTTTAGAAAAGCTGGTTGGTAGCTAGTTAAAAAGCTGGTTGATGAAGTAGTGGCTGTTGTCTTTTGCAATATATATTTGGTTTCTCTGCATATCAAAAGCTAGAAAAATAGCTCTGAGTGAGCTTTTTAGCTTTTAGTTTATTTTTTCAGAAACTAGTTTTTCAGTGTTTCAAAAAACAGCGTTTCAAAACCTTATTTGTTTTATCTTTTTATGTTTTACCTTTTCAACTTAAAAAAACTAGTTTGAAAAGCTGAAAGGCCTTAGTGTTCCACTGCTACTGGAAAAGAACATTCCATTTGTTCAGTTAGTGCTAGCAACACTAGAGCATCATGGTCCACTGTAACATCAAAAAAAGGGTAATTTCCACTTAAGAGGCTTACGCGCTTTCTAGACATTCCTTAAAGAAAAAAAGAGGGAAATTCTAGAAACCCTCTTCTGATTTTGTTACAATCACCAATTCTAGAAACCTTCTAGACCAACTATCAATCACCTGCCCCGTTCCACGACCGATTTTGTTCGTCGGAGTGCCGTCGTAATATTACTACTGTGACCAACCATCACTTACCTGCGCCGCTCCATGACTGATTTTGTTCGTCAGAGTACCGTCGTTATCAGGGCTTCAAATGAGTGCGGTGGTACTCTCATCTGAGTCGCTTGTACTGAAATGTTCTTGCTCTAGCGTCGAAAGAGCAAGGTACTTGAAGGCTGAAGCCCAATGTTTGAATCGGTCCGAGAGGCAGAGAAAAAACTTCCGTCACCATCATGCCAGGCTAGTATGGTGCTAGGCCATGCGTCCACGCGAAAAAGTGGCGATTTTCGTTTCCTGTTCCTGAGCCCGCGAACCACGAACACCCAGCAGAAAAATCCTCGGCACCCCGGACACACAGAGACCAAACAGCATGGGGGAGAAAACACGAGAAAACGAGATAAAAAGGAAGCGGCATCACATCCCAACAGGACGGGCAAGGCAACCTTGGTCCTTGGCTCGCCGAAAGCTCCGAAACCGGCTGCCATGTTTGCGCTGTCTGCTTGTCTGTCTTTACTGCGCGCCCATTTCGTTCGCCGTGATCGTGAGGACCTGAGAGCTTTTCTTTACCAAAAGCCAGCAGGCAGCGGAGCAGCTGCAGGATTTCCTGGAACCCGGAACCCTTCACCACTAATCCTGTAGTAGCTTTGGTTAACAATACAAAGGGACCGCCTTTGTTGTGGTGGTGCCTGCTTTCACAGAGTACAGACCACCAGAGTGACCCTTTACTTAGCCTTGGGTTTATCTTCCTCTGTCTCTGCTAAGATTCTTTCCTGAAAATCCTTGCAAATATGGCATTTGTCACCTGGGCAGGCTGGGCTCCTTGCTTTTGTTTTCTTGCTGCTGTTCTCGGGACCAGGGAAGAATGATGGTGGGGAGAGGAGCGAGTAACAAACAGATTCACATTTCAACTCTGGTTCTGGTTCTCGCTCACCTCTGAAAGGGACGTGACGGGTATGCCGCTTGTGGGGGGTCCTCCTGGGGGGATAGAGGAGCATGAGAACCGCGGTGCTCGAGTTCAGGAAGAGGAGGAAACAGAACAGTCCATTGTGGCGAAGCGAAGCTTGTGCTATGCCTTCCACTTAAAAGGCCCATACGCTGCTGAACGAGCTTTGGCCCTGTCAGTGGATCTGTGAGCGCTGTTCTCTCCTCCCTCTTGCGGCGGTGGAAGGTTGGGAGAATTGAGCTTACGGCGAGCTCGGAACACAGTCGAGAGCACCGCTGATTCCTACCGTCGCAGCTGCATTCTGCGTTCCCTGGCGGCTGGAGGCGGTTCTTGATGCCAAAGCTGCTCTCTTCGTGGGGCTCTCTGCGCCAGCAACGGGGGGTTGGTGGAGGAACATCGCCGCGGTGAGAAGTAGTCGTTCTCAGTGCTGTTTGTGTTCTCGAGTATTGTTCTTTCCTTGGACTCTCTGCGGCAATGGGGCCGGGCCTCGGCCTGGCGTACCCGTGGGGGAGAGACGCCCGGCGGGGCGCGTCGGTGGTGGTGACCATGGAGAACCCCAACTACTCTGTGGTGGAGATCGACGGGCCCGAGGCGGAGGCGCTTCACGCCGGCGTGCCCCTGGACAAGGGACGAGGAAGGAGTGCCAAGCAGTTCACCTGGGTGCTGCTCCTCCGCGCCCACCGCGCCGCTGGGTGCCTCGCCTCGCTGGCAGCCGTCACGTGGGCGCTGCCGGCAGCGGTTGCAAAGCGGTTCCGGCGGACCGCCGCAGAGGGGCCGGGCCATGGACGGGGCCTGCTGCTGTACAGGCTCATCAAGGGCTTCTTGGTTCTCGCCTTGCTTGCCCTCGCGGTTGAGCTGACGGCATACTGGAACGGGTGGCACTTGCAGAGGCCGAGTTTGACTGTGCCTGAGTTGCATGTCCCGGAGGTTGTGGAGATTCAGGGATGGGCGCACTCGGCGTACATCTCCTGGATGTCGTTCCGCGCAGACTACATTTGCCGATTTATAGAGTTTTTGTCGAAATCTTGCATTTTGCTATTCTTCATTCAATCGTTGGACCGGCTTGTCCTATGCATCGGCTGCTTCTGGATTAAACTCAAGAAGATCAAGCCGAGAATTGAAGGAGACCCATTCAGTGAGGGCTCAGGGTACGTGCACCCAATGGTGCTTGTTCAGATTCCTATGTGCAACGAGAAGGAGGTAAAGAGTTGAATTCCTTATACTGCTTGTAATGTAATGATTCACTGGGTTGTGAATGATCTGCATACTTAATTACTCTTCAACAGGTTTATGAGCAATCCATTTCAGCCGTCTGCCAGCTAGATTGGCCTAGAGATAGGTTACTAATACAGGTGCTCGATGATTCTAGCGATGAGAGCACTCAAAAGCTGATCAAAGCAGAAGTTTCCAAATGGAATCAGCAGGGTGTGAACATTATCTATCGGCATCGGGTATTGCGGACTGGGTATAAAGCTGGGAACCTCAAATCTGCTATGAGCTGTGACTATGTCAAGAATTATGAGTTTGTTGCTATTTTTGATGCTGACTTCCAACCAAGTCCTGACTTTCTCAAGAAAACAATTCCACATTTTGAGGTAAGGACTGTCTATGGATACAATTTCAGTATATTAGCTTCTTTCTTTTGCGAATCTAGTAGCTAGTAGTTACCATGCACCTGGTATTAAGTCAAGTTGAGTTTTTTGGTGATTCAGGGGAATCCTGAGCTTGGATTAGTTCAAGCACGATGGAGCTTTGTGAATAAGGATGAGAATCTCCTGACGCGCCTTCAAAATATCAACCTGTGCTTCCATTTTGAAGTGGAGCAGCAAGTTAATGGAGTTTTGTTGAACTTCTTTGGTTTTAATGGAACTGCTGGAGTATGGAGGATCCAAGCTTTGGAAGATTCAGGAGGGTGGCTCGAGAGGACAACCGTGGAGGATATGGATATTGCAGTTCGTGCGCACCTGAATGGATGGAAATTCATTTTCCTGAATGATGTCAAGGTACATTTTCTTAATTTTGGCATTTGACATGAGAAATTAACCATATTAGTTTCATGTTTGCGGAAGCTTATTTTACTAGTCATTGTCCAGGTCTTGTGTGAACTTCCAGAATCCTATGAGGCATATCGGAAACAGCAACACCGGTGGCACTCTGGTCCAATGCACCTTTTCAGGCTGTGCCTCCCGGACATAATTACTGCCAAGGTATGTAACCAATCAGCTAGGATTTGCACTTTGCCAAACCTCTCTCTCTCTCTCTCTCTCTCTCTGTGGCTTTTTTTTTGTCTTTAAAGGTTCAGATCAAAGTTCTGTTGACGAATTGTTTTTTAATGTTTCAATGCAGATCTCCACATGGAAGAAAGCAAATTTAATACTACTATTCTTTCTTTTGAGGAAGTTGATACTTCCTTTCTATTCTTTCACATTATTTTGTGTTATTCTTCCACTAACCATGTTCGTTCCCGAGGCAGAGCTACCTTTGTGGGTTATTTGCTATGTGCCAGTTTGCATGTCCTTCCTAAACATTCTGCCATCTCCAAGATCATTCCCTTTCATTGTGCCATACCTTCTCTTCGAGAACACCATGTCAGTCACCAAGTTCAATGCGATGGTATCTGGATTGTTCAAACTTGGAAGTTCCTATGAATGGATTGTCACCAAGAAGTCTGGTCGGTCATCCGAATTGGATCTCTTCACAAACTCTGAAAAGGAGACAAAGGACATTTCCCTGGGGCAGCTCCAGAAGCAGTTGCCTGAGGGTGAACTGATTGATAATAATATATGCAAGGAACATCAGGACAAGGTGCGTCATGATGGGAAAAAGGCTAACAAGATCTATAAGAAGGAGCTTGTTCTTTCTATGCTCCTCCTTACTGCTGCAGCTAGGAGCCTCTTGTCTGCTCAAGGGATTCATTTTTACTTTCTCCTCTTCCAGGGGGTGTCATTCCTGCTTGTTGGTCTTGATCTAATCGGAGAACAAATAAGCTGACCCCTGTCATACTTTTGTTGGTGTTCAGAGCAGCATAAAACACATGGTGATATTCAAGTTATTTGATTCCATTTCATGCCATGGAATTTATCTCAGTGAGGAAATTAGTCACCCTATTCTTGTGGATAAGGGAAGACAATTGATCCTTCAGTTTCAGATTCTGGGTAGAAGCTGGAATGACTCGACAGGAATAAACTGAAGAGTAGATAGGATTTGTTCATTTTTAATCGATGCATGTATAGAGTTTCAGCCACGTTCTTTGTATTAACAGGATACTAAAATTTGTACTGCTCATGTCTAGATTGCAAAACACAAAATTCGGTCTGAAAGTAAATTGAGAAATTGTGTAAATTCGTAGTGCGCAATTCTGCTGAAATGTACTACACTGCCTGCTGACTGCTGGCTGTTGGTAAAAGAAATTGTACCCATTTCTTTATCTGTCGGTGGATCTACTTTTAGTAACCAACAGGCAAGCTGCTAGATCAACTGTTGCTGGTTTGAGCCTCTTCGCATCACACCATAGATGACGAGAAGGGCATCTAGCATTTTGTTTTCTGGCAGACCGGCATGCGGCATCACATTGCCTCTTTGAGGGAACCTCTCATTTTCGGTACCGAAAATTGCAGTCTCAGCTACTTATGCCATGAACACTAGGGAGTTTACGACTGTCACTGTAAGAGTAGTATTGGGCTTCTCTTGCACAGCATCCAGACTGAAGTACGATTGTCCTGCAAAGCTTAATTTACTCTCCTGACACGGCCAGTAAACATCCTTCACTCCATCACCGATGGATCCGATCTGATTTGATCTCAGCGCTGCCAAACCATGGAGATGCCATCATGGACAGTAAACACAACTTTGCCGGTGCGTAATCACTCGTCAGAACATGGACCAGCACGAAACCAGTACAATAAGTGCGTAAGTTTCATGTGCATGAACACCGAGCTCAAACCTGGATTACACTTAGTTACCATGGCCTGTCGGTGGAGGAGACAGACCCGGTGCGAGAACTGTTCGCAAAGGCGAGCACTGCAACCGTTGCCACTATAGCAGGAGCAGCAGCGCCCGGTGACCATATCGTAATTGCTGGCCGTGCACAGCCATGTGCGTCGGACACGGACCTCTCCCGGACGCTAGTGGCACATCTTCGGCAAGCGTTAATACCTGACGTTGATCTCGGAGGTGACGAGCGAACGGGACACCGGCTGATGGGGGCGACGCGACGTTGGAGGGGCCGGGCTCGTTCGGTGGTTCGGGGCGCAGCGCAGTGGCGGCCGAGGCGTGCCGAAGGGTTGCCCTGTGGAGGACAGCATTCGGTACAGTCGTAACAGTTTCAGTAGTGTTGGGGGACATGGCGCTCATGATCATAGCCAATGTAGAATCCATTTGACACATCCAGCGATCCTGGTAAAATTCTTGCGCGGATGCCTTTGCAGGAGCGGATCCAATTCAAAGCTTCTGCTGTGCCAATTGGATTCCAGAAACACATGCAAAAGAAAGAGCATTGCGACGAACACCTTCCGTGCGCTAGCCACCCAGCCTTTCTGCCCTAGAGCTGCAGCCTCCGTCCTTGCGGCCAAGACAGAGCAGAGAAGAGGAGAGCTGGCACTAGGACCTAAAAATCTCCGAAAATGGCCAGGCCAAAAGCATCGTTTGCGTAGCAGCACGTCGCTGAGAAATCGAAATAATAGCGAAGGCATTAATCTCTCCGCTACCGCCGACAACAGTATACGCCGACCGAATTGGATATGGCCAGGGCTCAACATGTAAACGCTAAAAAATTGCAGTTAACACCGGCTATATACACAGCTTTGCAACCAGGAGCCTTCTACTGATTTTTTTCACTGTAGCACCAGTTGGGTAACTTCGCTTCTTCATTCTGCAGGACGATTAAGCGAATCACACATACTACAGGTTGTGAGCCATTAGTTCTCACGATTAATAACAGGATCATACATTCGCAGGAAACAATCAATACAGAACCAGAATAAATAGGTAACCACAACTTGTAAAATAGTCGCAAGATGACATCAAATATAGGAGTGAATAGTCCTCACCCCTACACATATTAAAGTGTCTTTTCTCTGAGTATCTGACAGATACTTGAATTCAACGGCTAAGATAAAGGTAAACAAGGATAGGTTATGAAAAGGTTATAAATTACGGAATAAGCAGTGCTTCAAAACTTTTGAGACCTTTAGGTGATCCTTGTGCTGAAAATTCTGTTAAACTCTACCAGCCCTGTTCAGGCTCACCATGCGCGCACCGCCATCACCACCTCTTGCCGAACCAGACTGATTGCGACCTTTTCCATCTTGAAACCGTGAGCCACCATAGCTCCCACGGGAACCCTGGCCTCCCCTGTCCCTCTGGTACCCGGCACCCTGTCCAGAACCTCCACCTCTACCGCCGGCGTATCCAAACCGGTTACCACCACCTTGCCGCCCTTGAGACGAAACGAAGTTCTCCTGCCACCTACCCAAATTGGATGAGTCCTGACCATCACCTCTGTGTCTGGGTGGTAATCCCTCAAGAGTCCCACCAGTTCTGGCCTCATATGCCCTCTCGTTGCTCTCCACAAGGACTGAGAGCTTATCTGCCATCTGAAAGAGTAATCCCTGGAGCCTAGTTTGATCAACACTGTGGAAAACAATGCACTTTGTTGGCTGGTCCCAGCTGGCATGAAGCGCTTCTTGCATCATCATCTTACTAACAATGCTGTGAGCATGTGATTCACTAAGGTCAAACATGGTCGTGAGCTGGTCAAGGCTCAATGATTCATAGCAAGACGAGTAAGAGAAGAGATAAGTCCTCAGAGCTTCCTCCTTGATCTTAAGCTTCAGCATCTCAAGAACTTGCTCCTTGTTCCTCAAAAGCTTCCAGATTTCAAGTGAACTTATCACACTGAAAGCCTTTTGATAGTCACCCTTGTTGAGAGCTCTTGTGGCAGCCATTACATGATCCCTCACATTCTCTGGAGGGCCAACAAAAGTCTGCCTTTCACTCACTTCAAGAAGCCTGCGGAATGTTTTACTCATAGGCCTACGCTTATCATAAGTACTAGCAGCCATATTGGGGACCTCGATCAGCATTGCACAAATCAAGTGTGTGGCTTCTAATAGTTCAAGGTTTATATGCATATGGTATGGCATCTGCCTTCTCCTTTCAAGTCTCTCCTGCAGGAATTAGAATGGCTACATTACTACAAAGGAAATCAGAAAAACAAAAGGTGACTTGTTATATTGTAACTTAGCAGTTGTCCTATTTCAATTTTAATTCGGTGAACATGTGTAATAGTCAATTGAACTCTAATAAACCCAATCACTAATACAAATAATGGTTCTAGATTTGTGTCAATCAAATACTCCTATAAAAGTATCCCAACATGGGAACATGAAGAAAAATATTGTGATAACTATTGGTATTAGGGTGACAAAAGAATGTAAACATTATATGTATGAGAAGATTAATAAAAACAGACGAGATTAATCAAAACATAAGCAACTAAAAGATGACAGATGGAATGTTCGATTAGAATTCAAACTTGAAGTGAAAAATTTCCATCAATAAATATTGTGTTTGATGGGGCCACATATGATTAACAGCCACGTACGCAGCATGTAAACAAAAAGAGTGAGTAGAATGAGAAAAGAAGATTTACCTGTTCCAGAGTTTTTTCATGGTATCGGCTTTGTTGCACTCCTTGCGCAAGCAATTCTTTCACCCTCCCTGTAGAGTATAGCTCTGTCAAGCAACCATGAGCTTCAGTTATCAAGCCAGCCTTGAAAGCACACAACCCCAGCTGGGCCATGACTCTATTGAATAAGATCTGTGATGATATGTCCATAAGTTGAACTCCATCTTGCAAATGACTCATTAAAAGCAGGTCACAAGCCACTGAAAATTCATCAGAAATTGCATGGTGATATATGTCACACAGCATTGCACGGGCTTTAGTTCTTTCATCCCCAAACTTGTAAATTAAGGACATCAATCCATCCATCAAAGCTCTGCTACTCTCTGGGAATGTAGGCTTCCTTGGAACAACCTCTGGAATCACAACAAATGGTGGTGGTCCCCTGCTGTCATCCACTGCTTGATGCTCGACACCAGTCTCGGCATCACCATCCTCCCCATTCTCCTCAGTCTGCTCTGCCAACTTGCTCATTGCATCATAAACTTCTTGAGGTTTGTAGTAGACTAGTTCAACACGACGCAATGCGACCTTAGCAGCAGCTTTGAGATTCCCAACTCTTTCAAGGTAGTCTTGGACATTCTGTGCAACCACCAAAAACAGTGGTTCATCCCTAAGCCTTGAAACATAATCTTTTGTATAAGGATCAGTGCACTGTAAAGTCTTAAAGAATTCAGAGTCCAATCTCTCCAGGAATGCAACCAGATCGCCAGTAACATGGATCGTTCCATTGTAGTCTGCACCTTTCTGAGTTTCCTTCTCATCAGGCTCCACAGTGGTGTCTACTACTATGTTAGGATACTGTTGGAGTATATCAAGGACAAGTAGCATATTAGCCACACACTTCTTCCACACATTGACTGGCATATGACCAAGTAAGCTAGGGTTGACATCAAACTGTGCAGAAATCACATGAAAAAGGATTTCCAGCTTCTGAGCAGGTGTTTTTGCCACACAAGTCAAAAATGTCAGCTGCTCGACACGCTCAATCCTTCCCGTACCTTTCTTTCCCCTTGATGCCACAATCTCCTTAAGCTTCCTGTCAACAATATCCCATGTGATTTCACTTGGGTCTTTCAAGAATTGCTTGTCCATCAGCTTATCTTTCTTGTTCACCGTATCCCAGCCTCCACCCTTGCCTGTATCATCATCTGACTCCTGGTCTGATTCTATAGCCATCTTTTCAGGATCCTCAATCTCTGCATCACTATCTTCATCTTCGTCCTCATCTTCATCGTCATCCTTGTCATCTGCATCATCTTCTTCAAAGCTCTCTGGATGCTCTCTGCACTTCTGGAGCTGGTCTTCATACTGCTTGTTGTTTTTCTTAAGCTTCTGCTTCATCGCATTGAGTGCTTTTGCATTGCTGCTACTCATCTTTTTCTTGGCCTCCTTGTTCGCAAGTGCTTCAGCAAGGAAGTCCTCCAGTAACACAAGAGCTTTGATATACATCCTAGGAACTTCAGTAGACTCATTGACACGGGTAACCTTCTCAAGATGCTTGTTAAGCTTTTCAAAGCTCTCTTGCAAGCTAACCCAATCGTTAATTTTCATGGCATTGCGCATCTGATCAACAATAGATTTCATCTCCTCATTGCGTTTGTCCTTCAACGAGCGAACCACACGGTGTCCAGAATCAGACTCATCACTGTCATCATCCTCAGTCCTCAGATAACGGTTGTGGGCTCCAGGGCGTTTATCATCATCATGACCTCTATTGTCATCACTGTCACTGCCCTGTTCTGACTCAATTTCTTCCTCCTCCTCAGAGTCACTGTCTCCCTGAAGACAAGAGGAGCCAATGAGTAAGCATTGGTGGTGGTTGTATCTATCGGTACCGTATAAGATATATAATAAACATTCTGCCATGTTTGGGTCATCGCAAGAAACATAGAAAGTACCTGTCCCCAGAAACGTGATGATGACATGGCTAATGCTCGTTCTTCTGCTTCTAACAGGCTCAAGCTCTGCAAAGTGTACTAATTAAGAGGGAATTATAATCAAGAAAAATAATAGAAGCTAGCATCTAAACTGTATCAAACTGTAGGCAAAACAACTCTTACAAAAAATGACGTAAAATATTAGAAGCCTGAACTAATCCTTGAAAAGAATAAGGGATTTCAGAAGAATAACAGCAAACATTAACAGATGGGATGTATGTTCGAAAGAATCTACCATGTTCAAATGTGAATGAAAATGACTCGACAAATAGTAAGCTACTATATCTATGTCTCGGATACAGCTAAGCAAGAATGCCTGACAAAATAAGCCGCATAGATTCACCAAGAATGCTGCAGTTCGCAGCAATTAATTATGAGCCTGTACAAGAAGCTAAACAGAAGCCTGCGCCCTCACAAGTCATAACGTAGCACCTGACAGATTCCATAAACGCTTTAGGGCTTGTTCAGTTGCCTAGGAATCATTCCTTCACGGGATTGTTTCCTAGTATGCATAGATTAAGTAAGTTTATATCAATTATTTAATTTTTGTTGATGGAAAATTCCTTTAAAATGGGAATGAAACCCACTCTATATCTATTTTTCCTTCTTTATGACAAGGAATGAAACCCTACCTCTTACCCTATGGAACAAAACCGGGTCATGGAAGGCAAAATGCAAGTATAAACTAGGTTTCATTCCCATTCTAATAGAATTTTCCATGAATAATTCACATGGATTCGCTTGATCCAAGTGCAATAAATTCTAACCTACCAGTCTACTACCGAACAAGCCCTTAACAAACAGCATAACCGCAGGACTCACACGGTGGAAGATGGAACCACAGATTGGTGGCCAACATTGAAATTTCCCATACAACAGCAGCCTAAAAAACGGGAGGCCGAGCTCCCAAACCGCAGAAGGCTATAGCATACCACTGAGGATTCAACGATAAACCAACTAGCCACATGAGCCCGGGGTTACATGAGATCCAAATCTACATGACCCCCCCCCCCCCCCCCGCCACCCCGGCGACCTTTAAAAAAATATTCATGCACGGCACAGAATTCAGCAGTAGCAATAAATCTACGCGACGCGAGACCCAAACAAATCTCCAAACAGGAGCAGTCCAACATACACGAAGTGATGGGGATCCTCCTAACCGAATCGACAGGTTCCGCGACGAGAGACGGGTGGAGGAGAGCTCACCTAGGGTTTGGGAGCAGCGGCGGCGGCGGCGGAGAGGAGGTCGCGTGTGTGGGTTGGGAGGACGGACGGGAGGGTATCGCGGAGGAAAAAAGCTATAGGGCGGATGGGCTCCTGGGCTTTATATGGGAAAACGGGTGCAGAGGCGGTTACGAATCTGGGCCTGCGTGTCGACTGGCGCAGCGCGAGTTTGTTGGGCCGGCTGAGGCAAGTTTGTATGGGCCGGATAAGGCTATAATAGGCGACCGGCTGGCCCAAGAATTGGCTACGTTTCCATGCTCTGCTCGACTACTCCCTAGTCCCTTCGCTTCGCGCCAGCGGACGGCAGTCGGCGGCAGGGCAAGACTCGAGTCGAGGCTACTCCGGCGATCCAACGCCAGCAGAAACCCGCGGCCAGGACGTACGCGGATGCGCTAGCAAGCGACCATGGCCCATGCTCTTTCTACGTCAGTGCTGGTCCAACGTGACAACAAATTTCCACCGCACCCGCACGCACGGCATCGAGCGCGTCGAGATCGATCTCGCGCATTCAGAGTTCGGGCAGCCACCAGTACAGGCGAAGCAGTGCGCGCATGGCCCGCGCACGACCGGGCCGACAGTGACTTGCACGTGCAGCGGCGGGGCCTGCGGCGCCCGGCCGGTGACCAGCTCGCATGGCCTCGCTGGACTCCCCTGTTCGTTCGGCTGTTCCTCCGACCCCACTCCACCTCCCTTCGTTGTCTCTCCAGCAATCGGTAGTCGGCCCTGGATCCATCGGCACATGCGGGTGTTCAGTGATGGCAGTCTCTGCGTTCTGCGTACGACTGGTCATGTCATGCCAAATGCCACTCGCACGCTGGAGCAGCCTGACCAAATCGATCGATCGCGGTGGTGTATGTTAGCTGCCGATCGATCAAGGCATTTGCATTTGCCAACTTCATAACACGCAGGTCTACCCCAATGTTAACAAACACGGAGAGATGCAAAGAATTACTGTATAGTATTTCTCATGAGCTGATATGTATCTCAGTTTCAGCTTTTCCTTCCTAGGTATCAAGAAACCGCAACTTAATTTGGCAGTAAAGCCAAACTTGTTGTAGGACGGTGGAGTTGATCAGTCGTTGTTTGCTAGCTAGTTTAGCTCCATCCAACGGGACCTGCCGTTGCTGTGCACACAGTGTTAATCTAACTAGCATTGTACTTTGCAGCCTGATTGATTGCAAGAACAGTGAGCCATCAATGGAGCACTACACGCAGAGTACGACTGAAGGTCCCCCAAGATTAGATAGACCGAAAGCGCCGGTAGCAAATATTATTATTGTATATAACCATGTTATTGGCAAAATTCATGCCGAAGAAAGGTACTCAATTCCTAGCTAATAACCCCGTTAAGTGGTGATTCAACATGTACAGGGCAATTTGGCAGCGTTTCGATGGTACGTATTATGTAAACATATGGAGTAAAATATTGACTAGTTTATCGAAAGTAAATGTTAATGCATGAACACCACATCACTTGCACTTTTGTTCAGATTTTAAAATTCGAGACGCAAGAGTACCTGAGCTGCAGAAAAAATTGCAAGAATTATAGATCTATTTTCATACAAATACTCACGGATCAAGTTAGACCGGCAAGTCTGGCTCAACTTCGATGATATAACTCACGGTGCTCCACTCGGCTCATGTACGACAAGGGATTCCTTTCTTTAACCATCTGCGAGGCCTGCAGCTAGCAACCTCACGTTGGTCGTTGCAAGTGAAGACGTTAAGCGATAAAATAATTGAAGGAACAGCAAACTAGTCACACGTTGCATGGAAGAGAGTACTTTTTCATGGAGCTGGATGCTCTCTCTAACTCTATCGACGATCGATAGAAAACCTCGCGTAGATTAAACAAAAAACGCATCGTGCTGATATGATCCCATTTGAAAAGGTTATCCCGGAACTCCATTGGCAAACATGATCGGTATCTTAGAACGGGCGCGTGTGGTGGCTGCACGGTCTACATAGTTCTGCATTGTCTGAAATGAGGGGCCATTTGCGCCTGTCCCAGTTTCTGCGAGCAGTACCTCAACGCAAGGCATGTTCCTCTCGAGCAAATAGTAAGGGATTCCCTCAAAAAAAGAAAAAAAAAACCAAGGGTTAGTGTGTGGCTCACATGTGGTGTCCACCCCCCCCCCCCCAAAAAAAAAAAAGCAAGGGTTAAGTTAATGTATTGGTCTCAAACTAATAAGCCTGAGAATGGCTTATCATCTTTTTTTAAAAAGGAAAATGGTTGATTGGTCGATGCAACAAACTAGATTTACTCGCACTCTCTGCTAATAGGCGAGTTGTCCTCACACTTACATGTGCTGCTCCTTCTCGATTTGTCCCAGGCCCAAGCTGGGCGTCACGCTGAAGCATTGCCATCCAGCTGCAGCTTCTTGCACTTTATATGCCGCAAGTTGGCCAAGACCACATGGGCCTTCCTCCAATCATTGCAAAGCAATGCAAACCGTTAGGTCGATAATTGTGATTAGAAGTGCAAGAAGGTCTTAAGCTCGCCTTGCAGGTGAGTAAGAACAGAGGGCTCACCTCATACTGTTGCTCATGAGCAAATAGTGATCCACCTGCCATCAGTATCATATAGCTGTGAACCTTTACCGCCTGCACTAAAGAAAAGTACCAAGTCCATCGATCATAGAGTATACAAAATTAGAAATTGCATTTTTGAATTAGAATGTAATCACCTATAAATTAGGAATAATAAATTGATAAAAGTATGTATACAGTTTCCGTGATTATTTATCCATGTATGTCAAACAAGCTCTGCAACAGACTCTGCGTTGTGAGAACTATGCTATCAGGCTGACAGCTCAGCGTACTGATTAAAACCTACTATAGGTCATCCCGCATGCAATCCAAAGACTAAATATCCATCGGCCCTCACCTATATACCCCCCCCCCCCCCCCCCCCGCTGCCTTGTCATGCATGCATAGAGAGCACATCTTCACACATACACAAGTTGGTAACTGGTATAGATAGCTTTCTCAGAGAGAGATGAGAAGGAAAGCCATGTTCACAGTGGGGAAGAACAAAGGAGTTGCGTCGTTGAGCAAGAGGCCATTCCAGGACATGATGCGGAGGAGGATCAGGAAGCTGAAGAAGATTGTCCCTGATGCCCAGAACGCTGACATTGATATTCTACTCTGGCAGACGGCTGAGTACATCTGCATCCTGGAACTAAAGGTGGTTGTCTTGCGGAGGCTTTCGGCTATCTACGGCGTGTGAGTCCTCGTCCACCGAAATATTCCCTGGTTAGAGGTTCCGAGCTCAAAATGTTATTATAGTTGCAAATTCAGGGGGGAAGAGATAAGATTTTCTTACCTCATCATCTCTTATGCCCCTCAATGGTCATGTGTTTGTGGCTCCTATACGTGCAGTTCACATGGGGGTTGGGTTGGCAGGAAAGCTAACCATTGTTGTTGCCACTGGAGTTGGCTTGAAGTACCACGATACCTGTGGTTGTATGCAGTTTGTGCATTTTCTTTTCAAGTTCAATATTCTTTTCAGAGCTCTCATGTTGAATAATTCAGATGCACCAAATCACTTCTAATTTTATCACATCACAGAAAGGATTTTATTTGTTATCACAATACATAAAGGATTTTACTTCCTGTGAGTGTGACCATGGAGTTACTATCCTACAAAGCGAGAGAAAAGAGATTTAATGCCCAAAAGCATACCTGCAAATGCCTCAGAGCATGCAAGAGACTCTGTTAAGAACTTATCTTCAACGTACTGTACTGATATTGCACTGGATAACAGTGGTCATATGCTGTTTACAGAAACCATAAAAGAAACATGACAAAGCAATATTTGTCAAATTTTCTATTGCAACTTATTGAAGCTGGTATATGAATACATGGATCATCTGTCAGACGAATATCATTTTTTACAATAGCTGAATTCAAACTCTTTCAGCTCTAAACGTGGCTGATATATGCTGATGTGACGTCAGAACGATATAGTGATGTGATTATGACCAATGTCACGTTCAAGAAAGATATTAGTATCTTACCTTAGTACTGTAATCTATCTACGAAACTTCCAGGGATGATTCAGGTATTGTATCTTACCTTAGTGGCGGATTTTTTTTTTCCAC
>BCLG01001743.1:81078-94792 GCA_001602295.1 Zoysia matrella
ATAATGCTCGGTACTTTTGTTAAGTACAAACCATGAGTCCATGATAATACAAAATTACCAGAGTCCAATAGATTATGATATCCAACACATAGGCATGTTACATTCTGAGTCCGTATTTAATAAGTGGATTATGATCATGTCACAGATACAATTGCCCAGAAATTGTAAGGATGACCCTGAAAAATTCTTTGCTATTAGTCTTCCTTAACTCACATGCCTCTTTGCAATCACATATAAGTAAAGTTTATATTATATATAAAAACCTTATAACTAAATATGGATGGTTGGAGTAATAACATTGCTACCAGCTAGTATTTTATTCCTAGTGACTTTGTATAGACATGTTGAGCAAATAATTCCATTCAACTGAAAAGATCTGACAAACACCAGTGTGTATTTTACTATATTCCAACTAATAGCAAAAATATTTTATTGGCACGTTGCACATAAGTTACAACAATGATTATAATCTTTGAAGTTTACAAATATTGCCTGTTCTAGTGATGCTTTTTGTACTACAGTCAACAGAAAGGAGTGCAAGACAAAAAACTTACGAAGCAAAATAATAATAGCTTGCCGCTACTTTTTTACCCATAGATGTACTGTGATATGCAGTTAGGCAACTTCATTTACTATATTGCTCCAGCATGTGCCTTCAGTCCTGATAGCAGCCCTTCCCTTGGTATGCCCACCTGCATAATAGAACAAACACATAAAATACAAGTGGGACTTTGCAAAATAAAATTATTTGTTAGTTCAAAGGAAAACATTCAGTCCAGGTTTTAAAAGAATACTCTTAAGACTACAAACAGGCACACAATGGTGAGTGTGCATCAAAATAAGCTTGAATCACTACATGAAAGCCCAGGTCATGGAGTGATAGGACATGAAATGTATTGGCTC
Organism: Zoysia matrella; assembly: GCA_001602295.1. Classification (NCBI taxonomy): domain Eukaryota; kingdom Viridiplantae; phylum Streptophyta; class Magnoliopsida; order Poales; family Poaceae; genus Zoysia; species Zoysia matrella. The sequence goes on from BCLG01001743.1 coordinate 81,982, forward strand.
TTAAAAATCATTGTACAGTTTTATTAATGTTTTTAGAGAGTAAGAATGACCATTTGGTGGGGCACGGGGTCAATACATGCCATTTCAAATCTCAAATGATTAGCTAACTTGGGTACATAAAGACAAGAAATATGTACAAGCAAATGAGATATATCTCCAAAATAGATGAGATGCATCCATGCAGACAAATAACATGCAATACTTTTTATGTGAATTATAAGATCAATCAAGTAATAATATGAGTGGATTTTAATAGGATGGTTTAAGTTCATTAACAAATCATAAATTTGAATCATCCACTCCGAATTCAGCTAGCTAATAAGTTAGCTCAACAAACCAGGTCCTAATTTAAATTGTCAAAACAATCAACAAGTTACATAACATTTTCCTTGGATCCTAATAGGATCGAGTAGGTTTATGAACAAATCAGACCAAAGATTTGAAAGGATTAAATTATCTACAACAGAAAAGAAGTTGCAATGCACACCTACGCAATGACAGAGTGACATGGAAAGCAACCATACTGCTACTTATAGCTTAGTAATGTAACACTTTCGCTGCAAGGCAAAAGCATCAGTATTTCCTCTGAAACAAGCATCAGTATCTGAGAGGTAGGGAGAGGAATGCGCCCCGTGGTAGCGAGAGGAATGCGGACATTGCGGAGGCGAGGACCTTCTGCCGGAGGCCTCGCAAGACCCACAGCGGCGAGGGAAACGTACACAGAAGGGATCAAGCTGGCATGCCCGGACGCGTGAGCTAGAGCTCGCAGCGGCTCATATGGCTCGGGGGCGGCGAGTAGCGCGTGTCAGCGGCGCCTCCGCCCTGCGGACCTTGCCGAGGGAGCTAGATGGTTGAGGATGCATGGTACTGATTCGTTCTAGGCAGGGAGATGGGTGGGATGGGGCGGCGCAGTGTTCCGGCGCGGAGGACGCCAGTGCTGGGCGGGGAGGAAGAGCCGAGGGAGAGAGCGAGGCGACGGAATGCAAATCAGGGTCTTTTTTGCAAATGTTTTGATCGCGATTCATACAAGGGGTGCATATGAAATATTCTGGGGCCGCAATTTTGGTGGGCTGGGCGACGGGACTCTGGTGCTGGGCCGGGCTGGCCGCTAGGATCGTGCAAATGGCGCTCTGGTTCAATTAGTCTACATCATATTTTTCTCTCAAAAAAGTAACCTCATCAAAAGAATTTTTTCATATGACACAGGTAACACCACAGACGCACGCATATCATGTGAAATTCATTACTCCCTACGTTTACTTTCAATTGTTGTTCTAGCTGTAGATGTGAGATTAAAAAAAATATTAGGAAAAGATAAAGTTGCATAAAAAAAAAGAAAGTGGATTGAGAAATAAAAAAGTTGCACTGGAAAGTAAAAAATGACAAGTAGTATTTGCTAAGAAATTTTAAATGCTAGAATGACAAATAATAGTGAATAAAGGGTGTATCTCTGTATTTCCCACATGCATCCTTTTGCTCTCTTGTGAACATGTATAGTGTAAAATATGTAGTATAAGTATATCAAGAAGGAAAAATAAGCGAAATTGAAACAGCAGAATTACAGATGTAACTGAGAATCTGCAAGGGTCAAATTTAGTTCAAATTCTATGAGTATTTACAAATTATCTATAAATTTTGGACTTATATGTGGATTTATGAGCATGTCCACTCGCATCGCTAAGCAGAATCACATTACTTTGTAGTAGAAAATTGGAAGAACCACCAGCATTACCAAGGAGTATGGACGGATTCATCGACTGGGCCGATCAGGCTGGCCGGAACATATATCATGGTTTTTTCCTCTGTTCCCTTTTGCATCATTTGCTCTCATGTATGTAGTAGTTTACAGCATATGTATATGAAAAAAGAGAAAGAAAAGAAAATTGGAAATGGCAAACTTAAGCAAATTGAATCTTGATGAACCAACCACACACACCCAATGGACTGGACTGAAAGTCTGAAAGCCCATTTTTGGACCAGCACGAGAGATTCTCCAGCTTCGGCCCGGATGGAGTGACAGGCCGATCAGGCCGGCCGGAGCCCGTGCCTGAGCGCGGCCTCCCAGACGACGTCGATGCGGTCGACGTCGATGGCGCCGACCTCGTGGTGCGTGTACCCTTCGAGGAAGTGTACGACGCCGCCGGCGTGGCAGGCGTGCACCACCCCGCGCTCGAGCGAGTACTCGCAGGTGCCGAGGCCCTGCACGTCCTTGGGGAGGCGCATGGCGGCGAGCTTGCCGTAGGTGCAGTCCCGGCGGAAGCCGATGATGGGCGGCACCACGAACTGGTGGAAGTGCGTGCCGGACGGCGCCCACCGCTGCTCCCGCGGCGAGAGCCACTTGCCGACGATCCACGTCTTGCAGTGCTGCGCCGACCGGTACTTGGTCACCTGCACGAGGTACTGCTGGAACTCCGCCGGCGCCTCCCGCTGGATCTTCTGGAACCGCTCCGTCGACAGCGTCATCATCTGCGACGACCAGGAAACGTCGAGGTTTATTTTTTTATTTTTTTTACCGATGGAGAAAGCATCATGTCATTCGTGCCTGCGCGTACGCTGGCTGGACCGAGCGATCGAGTACGTACCATGACGCGGATTTGCTTCTTGCAGAGGTACAGCGCGATGGCCCTGCCGAGCTTGGACGTGGCGCCGGTGAGGAAAACCTCGGTGGTGCCCTCGGGGATCTCGTGCAGGATCACGGCCGCGGTCAGGGTGTTGCCGTGGACGACGCGCACGCGGAGGTCCGGGTGCTTGTTCACGAACAGCGTGCCGCCGCCGTTCAGCGCCTCATTCTGCAAATAAAACGGATTGACTTAACAAGATCTAGCTTCCTGATTAGTAAAAGCAAACAAGCTTGCGCTGCACTGGCAACTAATGTCTCGATCATGCAGTAAGAACAAACCTTGTTGAGCGCCGCAAGGCTGAGGACCTTGACGCCCATCTTGTCCGCCCTCTGAATGGCAAGTTCGATCTGCTTGTTGATGCCGTCCTTGGCAGACGGCAGGAAGTACTGCAGGTGAACACATACAAAACCGTTTCTGAATCGTTTTTACACAGCACCAGAACAATTAATTAAAAATGGAGTGACGAACAATGATGACCTACTCTAAGTAAGACTAACAGAACCAACGAACCTGGAAGCCGTATCTCGGCACGGCCCACATCTGGTGCAGGTGGCCGCGGAGGTTGTAGCAGGTGATGACGAAGGTCTTGGACAACACCCACATCGCGAGCATGGCGAGGAACGCGAACGGCCACATGGGCAGCAGGAAGAGCTGCACGCAGAAGGGCGTCGACGCGAAGGTCCGCAGCACGAAGGGCACGTGCAGCGACTGCATCACGTCCACCACGTGCGCCAGGAACACGAAGTCCGGCACCTCGTCCACCCCTGCATCGATCGCGTCCTCGGTCAGTGATCAGGTGCGGCGTCGCCGTCAGGCCAGCTAGCTAGCTCTGGCGGCGGCGCACGTTCGTTCCCCTCGCCTTTTTCCCGCGAGACGGTTGATGGTTTGGAAGGGGCTTTTAATTCTTCTGGATGATTAGGAAGGAGGACGCACGGCGCGCGCATACTTTCTGAACCAACTCGGTCGGCACGTACGGTCTTGACATGGCAGCTAACTGCTGTCTCCGCCCGTCTTGCGGGTTCGTGCCGCTGGCGGCTGCACGTCGCTGGCCCGGCGGTTGGCTGTTTTCCACTCGCCAACGACGACGCGCCATCCCACCACAGGGGCGCCGCGCGATGGAAAGGAACGTGAGTGCCGTGGCGCGCGGGCGCCGGCGGCAGTCGTCAGGCTGCCGTGCGACGCCCCGCGCGTGTGCCCGTGTGTGAACAAATAAGAGGAGCCGATGGACACCTCAGGACGATCAAGTTGGCGACGGGCGACCACTGATGGACCGGCCTTCTTGAATGCTGGCGGATGGCGTATCCCATTCCCGGGCAGGCGACGTTCACCAGAACGAAAAGAACGCGCAACGGTGGCCGCTGCACTGGTGGCAGGAAGCCGTCTTGTCCTCCTGGTCCTGGGTCCTGGCCTTCCTCCCCAAATCAATCGCTGATCTGGTCTCCGTAGTCCCTCCAGTCCAGAGGTTTTCGTCGCGGTTATGTGTGTCGATCTCGGTTACTAGCTCGTTTCTAGAAACAAACAACGACGTCGTCGTCGCCGCTCGACCTCGCTCGTCCGGTGGTGGTGCCGCCGCGGTGGAAACAGTCAAGAGGGGTCTTCCTCGTCTCGTGTGTGTGGTGGAGCTAGCAGTGGCAGCACAGCAGCATGTCGTGCTCAAGCTTACCCGGGTCCAAGAAAACGCGAGTTTCGTGTCGCGCTTTTCATGGGGGGCACTGCCGGTGCTCGCCATACAGCAGCGGTGCCGCAAGGTCCCAAAACTGGAAACGCGTTTTGTTGGGTTGGAACTTGGGAGTTGAGACTCTTCCAAGTAGCGGCAAGTGGCCACGCCTACGTGAACTATCAGCAGATCAGCTGCATGTCAGCAGCATGTGGAGAAGCTTATCCCCCATGCTTGCTGTGGAGAAACTTGTTTCCTCATGCCCTTCTGGTGCAGTATCCCTTTTTTTTTTTCCTTTAGCCATTGTTCTCAAAAGTCCACAATAACAAGTACCACACCTACTGCAAAGTTTTGTTTAAAATTGAAGGTTCTTTGGATCATAGGAATTTTGTAGGATTTTTGTAGGAATACTATTCATGTAGGAAAATTCTTATCCTTCCATTTGGCTCATCAAATCCACCTACATCATTCCATAGGAATTCTTCCCTATACATGCCAATTTCATATGAATTTTAACATCCACTTGAACCTCTTTTTATTTTTTCCTATGCTGAAGTATGAAGAACTTCTTTGCCGTCTATGATTTTACTCACGAGCCCATATGCTAGTGAGTAATGAAAGAATAGATTAGTGGTTAATAGTTAATATTTGAGACATGTTTAAGATTCCTGCGCTTTTTTCTATGACTCACCCAAACAAATTTCCCTGCAATATTAGGTTTTTCAATCCTCTGTTTTACACTGCCATCCTATTATATTTCTATGTTTTTCTTATTTCCATATTTTATCATATTCCTATTTTTTTATTTTCCGTATTTTTCATTCCTGAAACCCAAGAGTGTTATTTTTCCAAAAATACCCGTAGGTAAGTAGGTAACCGTCCAGAGCCATGTGTATGTGGACCCGTGGTATGTTAAGCAGTACGTGGCGCGTTGAGGTTGACGACTGATTATTTATCCTCACACTTTACGTTACTACATGCACACCGCGCTGCGGTAGAGGTTACGGGCTACTCACTACTCCTATATTATCCGCATAGATAGAGCTCCAAATATTTTTTAGGCTCATAACTATTCGGCGACACGTCATGGACCACGGACAGATTATAACTACTAACGGACCAACAAGATATCATTGTGAGGCTGGACGCGTACCTGCGCTTGTCTGCTTCTGCATCTCCCATGACTGGTCGTCGAGCGTGCCACCCAGCATGTCGAACAGCGGCATGAACAGGCAGAAGTTGGACTCCCTCTTCGTGTGGTGGATCGTGTGGTACCTGCAATATTGCCCGAGAGCGCATCAGGATTCAGGAACAGAGCGAAACCCCGCAGTTTCTCAACCATCGTCGAGCACGTGATCGCAGCCAAGAAATGGAACACCGCTTGCAGTAATGGAAAGTGATGGGAGCGTGAGTAGTTGGGACGCTAGCAACACGGCGGCAACCTAGTAGCTGCAGGCTGCCGCCGCCGCCCGGCATGTCGCGCCCCTTGTCCCATGGCCACGAGCACATGTGGTGCGGATTCTGTGGCTCGTGGACTCGACGGCGACAAGCGCAGTGCCGTGTCTGGTCAATACTCCTATCCGGCGTGCAGACAAAGCCGCGCATAATGCAAAACATTGGACTGACTGCACAATATACTTCGCTCGTACCCCTAAACTGTGTCGAGTTTACAGAAAAACCTGTTGCCATAATCGTGGGTTCGGTTGCACGTACTGTCAGCAAGTAGCACAGCTGAATGCCATTGCGATAGATACTTCTATTAATTCGAATGACGGGGATGGATAAAACGGCCCAAAATGTAGGAAAAGAGTAAAGAGTATATCGGTGTATGATGATTGAAAAAGTCACGTACGTTGGGGTGTAGATAAGGTATCTGAGGACCGGGAGCGTCCGGAAGAGCCCGGCGGGGAACACCTCGACGTTGCAGTGGCCCATGGCGCGGAGGAAGTCGAACCCCAGCACGTAGACGAAGGCCAGCGCCACGGAGCCGACTCCGGCCGCGCACGCAACCGCCAGCGGCGCCGCCATCAGCAAGCCCAGCGCCACGTGCTCCAGCGGCGTCGCGAACCCGGCTGCACTTACGCACCGTGCGTCGACGTTAGGATCGGATCGAGCCACTTCGATTAGTTTTACTGGCGTTCGCTACCTTGACGGAGTGGGTAACTGGGTACCTGTGAAGGGCTGGGGCACCTTGATGGAGTGGTGCAGCGAGTGGTAGCAGGCGTAGAGGGGGCCGGTGTGGAACGCCCTGTGCACCGCGTAGAACAGGGGCTCCGTGACCGCGACGTGTACGAGCGCCGCGACGGCGAGGCCGCGGGCGTCCCAGAGCGGGAGGTGTCGCAGCGACGGGAACGCGTAGAACGCGGTGGCCGCCATCAGAATCTGCAGTATCAGAAAGTTGTCCCTGCACGGCACGTACGTCCGGCAGACATGTTTTGATCAGCGCGGGCCGTGGGAAGAAAAAAAAAGAAGAGAAGAACAGATCACAAGGACATCGGCGCGGGCTTCGTTAATTGCACGCACGGCCGTACGTACCAGTCCCACTCCCTGTCGATCTGCTCGAAGTCGACGCCGTCGCGTATGATGAGGCGGCGCCGAGTCGCGAAGAGCATGTTGCTGTAGGAGCTCCAGAGCTGGTAGGTGAGCGCCCTGAGCCCGAACAGCACGAGCATGAGGAGGATCCACTGGTCCGGGCTCGCCGCCTCCCACGCCCGCGACGCCACCGCCGTGCCGACCAGCGGGCCGTAGAGGACGTACTACGCCGGCCACGAGGAACAAAGCAACAAAGCGATCAAGCAGGTATGCATGAGCGGAGAGCAGGGTAGCTAAGCGTACACGATACGCAACGTTGCACCTCCACTGAAGAACGCTAAGGGTATGCATAGACCATAGTACCTTGTAGAATCCGAAGTTATCCCATGGCCAGGAAGCCAAGAGCGCGGAACCCATGTCGTCGGCGCGTGCCCCCGGCAGATGGAGAGCTCCGCCCTTCTGGCTAGCAACGACGAACTCCCTTCTCGCCTATTCTCTCCCCTTCCTCTCTCAGCTCTGCTCTGTCGTTCTGTTGTACTGCCGTGCACAGTACGATCGAATGAGAAGCTTCCGAAGAGAGATCACGACAGAGGAGCCGTGCGCGGGTGATGAAGCAACGAACGAGCGGGTAGTTTCTCTGGCCAGTCGCGCTTCCTCCACGTGCAGTGCAGGGCTTTATACATGTAACTTGGTCGGCAAGGGTCAAGCGTGGGCAGCAAATGCGGGGGGTTGGGCGGGAGCGGGGGGTTGCACGGAAACAGGGGCGAGTTCAGTTCGTTCCGCCGGCCGGGGATCGAGTTAATACGTCTGCCAGAGAACTGATCGTTGAAAACTGGATGGCGACGTGGCGCGGCCACTCCTAGGGAGGGCAGGTCTAGAAGAGCTTAACGCCGTGCCATTGCCACTGGTCCGGTAATTACTGGGTCGGTTTGTTCGCGCGCCCGCAGGTGGCGAACAGGTGAAGCCGAAAGGAACGGGCAACCGGCCGGCGCGCGGGGAGGAGAGGAAGAAGAGGAAGCCCTGCGGCGGGCCGTCCGTCCTTGCCGCGAAGGCGCGGTTGCTTGCGGCCGTCGTTCGTTCGCCGACATTAATTCGGCCGGCGCGCACAGTACGCACGCAGGACGCAGCGTCCGTAGCTCGGGAACGCGGAAGGGTCGGGGGGCCGGGGCAGGAGCCCGTTCGTATCGGCATTGATGATGGCCAAGCTAGCTTTCTCGTCAGCGAATCGTGGGCGCCAGGAGTTGCGGCTTGAAACCGCCGGTGATGTCCTTTGCCGGGGTTAGATTAAGAACACCTTTTTTCATGCATCTCCATGCTTTCTTTGGTAGTACTCCAAGTTGGGAACGGGATCACGGATCTTCTTTCTAGCTTTCGAGCTGCATGAATGATCACGTCCGTGTGCAAATCTCCTCGTCGTCGCATCGATACATACCTCGGCGCCCACCACCTATGAATTGCATGGTACTCCGTATAGTTGAGGACGCCACTTTATTAGTTGAACGGTTGTGCACTTCCCCTTTTCTAGCTGCGCATGGATCATGGTTCTCGTCTCGGTGCTCGTAGTTCGATTACTGTTGATGTGTCTTTGACACTGGATTTGGTTAAAATATAAAACTCTATTTGAATTTACTTTCAGACAATTGTGCGTCAACCAAACAAGAATACAAATGTCAACTGACTCTACACACACCCTTATCCGAAGTCGGAGGCCGCGTATCTGTGGTTGGAGTTGACTAGTTTTTTGCTTGCTACTGTACTATAGTAAGCACGTACACCAGTGTCAACGTCGACAGAGCTTGAAATAGTTATTTGCTTGCTACTGTAAGTAAGCACGCCAGTGTCAGTTATAGCTAGTGCGTCTGTATTTGAAACGTGCTGACTCCCCAGTTGACATGGCAAGACGGCCTCCGCGACAACCTAAAAACCACCCTAAGCGGTGATCCACCGTCCTGAGAGCTGTCATCCGCCGCGTAGGATGTGAGATGCAGCACTGAGGCCAACAGGTCAGGCGACCTTATTCATGCCTACAACAGTGGCCAGCTCCGTCTCTCTGTTCATCGCGCGCGCGCGGTCGTCCTGATATCGATACCTGTCCCGCCATCAATCGAGTTTGTTGCCAGGCCAGGAGGTTGCCATTTGCCACACAACGACATGCGATCGGTTTCAGGAAAGATTTGGGAAATTGATGCGGCCAGAGGACGGAACACGTCGCCGGGATCTCCTCCTCCCCACAAATCGGTAGAGTAAGCAGCTGGAGGTCGATATGCGGCAGGTTTCCATCCGCCGCATGATGAGCCCACCCGGCATGAAAAGAGCAAAGAACCGCCCTCCATTACTTTTGATCGCTACTCGCAGCAGGAAGGCATATAGCATGGCTACCATTAGCGCGCGTTAATTGTGGCGGATCGATCAGTACTGTGTACAGGTGCAGCGGTGTGAGCGCTACGTGCAACCTGCACCGGTTTCATCCTATAATGGCCGCCCTGGCTGTCCACTTGGCCGGCCGCGCGCGGCCATAGATTGCCGATGCTCCGACGGGACGTGTCTGCGTTCTTGGCCGCCAGAGTTTCCTTTCCGGTGAAGCCTGGATGTGCCTCCTGTGTCCTGTCCACAATGCAGTCCGCGCTGCTCGTCTCCTTCCTCCTGCCGAGTAGCGGCACCTGGAGGATCCGCTCGCTGTTCGAGATCTCGCGCTGCCTCTTCGCGGCATGGGCGTTCGCGGTTCGCAGCCTCGTGCACGTCACTTTTCCTGCTGTCAATTCCAGTGCAAGTGAGTTTTTTTTAGTAAATTGAAATTGTTGCCATCTGCCACAATGAAATCATTCAAGCTGTATATTCAAATCATTAAAATGGTTGTCACCATTAAATATTGGAGCGGTATGTATGGATAGTTAATTAAAAAACTGCAACAAAATTGTTCATAGATGATATGTTTTTCTATTAGTTCTACTTCTAGGCAACATTATGGTTCAACCACATTTGGAATCACATATAGCAGTAGGCACTACTGAATTCTGGACTGGCTGACCTGAATCGCCGGATCAACAATATTAGCTAGTGCTATCTGCATAATACTACTAGCTTATATCATCAACCGCAAAGGCAGGGGCGACGCCAGAGCTGCGGAGGGCCGGTGTCAGCCTTCATTTCTAATAGTGCCATTAGCTATTTAAGCAGTATTTTACAATAAAAAATTTCAAAACCATCGGTGCTGATTGACACCGACGGCCGTGCGCAAAGGTCCTCAATCTGAGGTACAAGAGACGAAGTACGATTGTTTTTTCTCGTGAAACCTGACTGCAAATCCTTCTGTCTATATACATGTGAGCACTTTGGGTCATCACCATGGCCTTCAATATTGTTGTTAAATATAACGAAAATTAACATTTTCTAAACAAGAAGAGTTACAAATTATGGTAGTTTCACAATAAATCTAGTACATATGCCCAGACGTGATACGCCCCTAGTCCCCCTCTGTTAGCTGATTTAATTGCTTGTTGCACGGTCCAACAATCCTCTATCAAAAAAAGGCAAAAAGATGTTTGAAAGTTTAATTCAGAAGCCGTACCAGACCAAGACCAAGCGTAGTTTTGGTCCCAAGCATTTGAGATCTTTTTGGGGCCCAATTAATTTGGCCCAACTAAACTGTAGGAACATTTGAACACAGAACAGAGAGAACTTTCTGAACAAATTCTCTGCATATATGTCTGCGTTGGTGGAGCTGCTACTATGGCGTTCTTCAAAGGTCCCAAGCTGCTGAACCACTCGCGCGGTCCCAAACTATTCTTTCCAAGTCGCCAGCAGTTCGTCCTGGTCCGTTTGTTTCATCTTGCAGGTGTGGCACTATGTCAAGTTCTCTGCATATATGTTGCTACCCTTCCTCTACAGAGAACAGAAAGAACTTTGTGAACAAATCACAAGAACATTTTGTTAGCAGGTGCAGACTTGCTCATTGTCCACCATGCGACCCGCATCGGTCACCTTCTTCCTGCTTCCGAAACAGAACCAGAGAGCATGGAAATTGAACCCCCCCCCCCCCCCCCCCCCTCTTTGAGTTGTCATCCTGCATTTTCGCTGTAAGTTTACCTTTCGTCCCTAGAGGTTTAAAGGCGAGTTGATTGTTGGGTGCTTGGTTGGCTGCAGGATATGTTTGTGTATGGGTCAGGTGTGAGCTTCTGCCTGCAGTCGTGGTGCATCTCTGTGAGGAGGCCCTCTGTACTCTGCCACGTTTGCTCCCCCCTGCCGTGACCACCGCCATGATCGCTGCCATTGTTCTTCTGAAACTTTCCTCTTTTTGTCCCCACACTGCCCCATTCTTTGAACAACATATATAGCTTCAGTTTGCATTTACAAGTCTGACGGTAGAACTCATGGCACTATCCGTGCTTGAGCCATTGATATCATCACTGGCCAGTAAGAAGGGCTCAAAAAACTGTTGAAAATCGGTTGGTTTTCACGTGGTTTTCGGTGAAATTGGCTCAATTTCATTAGATGATTAGTTTTCGCTAAAAATTGGATCTGATACCAAGCAAAACAGTAAACTGAACGATTTTACCAGTTTATCGATCAATTTTTGGTAATTTTAAAAACCGCTACAGTTTTAATTTTTCAAACCCTGCATGTAAGGCTCTGTTTGGGACAAAGGAAACGCATATGAAAAAATGAAGGAAACATTCTAAAGGAAAAGGAAACATATGAACATGTTTGGAACAAAGGAATGAGCTAAAAAACTTTCCATAGGAATGGTTTGAATACTTGTATTTTTGGAGAAAAGATTTGTACTTTTGGAGGAATGAAAACATGAGATTTGAGCTCAGGGAAAGCTCTGGAGCTGCAACCATGCTTGCATGCTACTAATAATTTTTTTTATTAATAGCAAATACTAAGCCACCCATGATTAGTTCACAAATAAAAAAAGGGTCTTTGGGGTTAGTAAATTTCATGAATAAGCTGAAGTATTTATGAACAAAATAGGTAGTCTAAGTTGCGAGCTCATTAACGTGATTTATGTTTATTAAATAATAATAATATAACTCTTAAAGATTTTGTTTAGTTGCAATAATATTTTTATTCCTATATTCTAAACACTATAATTTTTCTATTCTTTTGTTTTCAATTTCTATGGTTTTCTCACTTCTCTGATTTCTGTATTTTTTTTGTTCTTACATTTTGTTCTTATTTTTTTATTTATCATTCTTTGTTCCAAACGGGCCTGAATCGTGCGGTGGGGGAAGCAAAAGATGTGAAGAGGGGAAGGGTGCCGACGCAAAGAAAGATTTGATTGATTCGATCCCGGAGACCACAAGTCTCAGCTCGCAGTAGAAATAGTTTTACTGAACCAACTCTCAGCTTGCCTGTGCACGGTGCCATGGAGCTGCGGCGCTGCGAACCCAGCTGTCATACCCCATTTCTGGGGTACTCTCGTGCATACCATACCAATCCCTGGACCAGTAGTTGGCACGCACGAAACATTACGGATACAGGACGCATACATTAATATTACATATATTGTCTCAGATGCTTGAGATACACAATCATGGTTTACATTACAAACCCTCGAGGAGTGCGTAACATCCTCGGTCAATCATTACATAAATGGCGGAAGCGTGAGACCAAAACTACGCCACAGGCAACTTGCGCGGAGAACGAGGGCTACTCATCGCCTTCAAGCGGGACATCGTCTTCTCCTTCATCTGAACGAATGTCGCAAGGGTGAGTACAAAGTACTCAACAAGTTCCAACCCGGAGGGGTTATATTCGTGCACATGGCCATCAAGGATAGGCTAGAGTTTTTGTTTAGCAAAAGCCAATTTTTATGCAAGGTATTCTACTGACTAGGATTTTCTCAAAAACATCGGAAGGTATGGCGATCCTATACTAGTCATTATTTTAGTAGTGGCCCTGCGGGAGAAGTCACCTTTCCCGTCAGTTCCCAATTTTTAACTGGACGGGCCTCCAATATCCCAACCAGACACTTTTTCCAAAACACGGGCTCCTATGC
>BCLG01001744.1:0-15889 GCA_001602295.1 Zoysia matrella
TAGGATAGGAAGCAACCTGCCTTGATCACGCTGCTGTTCCGATCCTAATTGTTGACGTCTACAACTAGATAATTGATTTATTTTCCTAGCCCTGGTCTATTTAATTGATTTAGTTCGCTAGGAATCGGAAACAGAGGATCCGTTGCTTGTTCTACTAACGCTAGTGCTACTTATCGCTAGGATACAACTAGATAATTCGTACATGCATAGGATGCCGAGGGCAGGATAAAGATTCACTCTTTGCCAATGCCCGCTTCCTTGGTATGATACCGGTAATGAGGGAAAGGATATCGATGGATGAACTACAGTTAGTTACGAGGATAGTAGGATAAAGGCAAGGGGTAGTAGGCTAGGCGAACAGACGCATTGGGATTGAATGAACTGCACCTTCATTTTGGCATGATTCAGATCTCTTACCTGAAGAAGAACTAACTTCTATCTGTATTAGAGCAAGCATATCAAATCACTGACTTCTATGCAAGGCGAGGAATATTTTCTTCGGGGAAGAGAGGAACGGAAGCATAGAAAATCGATAAACTGAAATGAGTAGTTGACACGGGCGACTAATTGAATTGCTTCGGCCTAGTCCAGAGTTTTCTACAAGCCGAGTAAAGCGTTCCTTTTGCCAATAACAACCATTGCTAAAAGCAGGTGCCTTTGCCCGAGGATGCCGTCAATCGATTAAACCTTTGCTAATGGTGGAATTGCCAAACCTTTGCCCTTGCCGAAAATGAAGCCAAGTCTGATTCAAGAACGACCTTTCTTTTGCCTCTGTCTTTGGACTGAATCAGAATCAGAAAAGCAAGGCTATCCTTCGTTGCACACCTAATGGAAAGCACAGGCCTGATTCCCGATGAAGAAAGCCATCTACTAACCGGAATACTACAGCGGAGGACAAAACTAGGGACTTCGAAACCGAGGAAAGTCAACCGTTGCCTTAGTTTTGTTGGAGGAAGCTGCATCATCCCCACCTATCACACCTGATGAAACCCATGGACTCATGGAACTCAAGCACATTGTCGCGTGGGCCATGGTAAACCACACATCCATCATAGATAAAGATTATGCCATAAAATACATAATACGAGTCTGGTGCAGGCTGCAGAAGTGAGATCACGTTGGTCATCTTCACCTTGCACTGATGACCAGGGTAGCTCAACAAATGTCAAGCACAGGCCTAAGGCTTTTATTTCTTCCCATACTTCATTCCTATCCTGAGAGTTTCCATTTTCTGGCTTATGCTCTTTCATTTTTCCCTTGACCATAATTCCCTTATTCTGGCTAGGGTATGCCAGAAGGTTGTTAGGCTATAAACTGATTTTCTTTCTTTTCTTTTGATAAGAAATTGCCACCTCCATGTCTTTGGATAAAATGCATCAAGCTTACTGCCTTCATTGCCATGACAAGGTCTTTGATATCTTCCCTCAAGTCAAGCAGGCAGTCAGAAAATAGTGCTCAGGTAAGTCAGGAGGTTCCAAGCTGAGGCCCTTGATTTGACCTTCTTTGTGGAATCCTGACCATTATGGACTTGGTACGATCTCTTCCATTCCTCAGCAGAGGGGGTGAAACCGGCACCACAATGGTGGCAAGGAAAGAACGGGCAGGTAAAGGCGGAGAGCCCCACCAAACAAGGAAGAAAGCTAGCCTTGGAATAGAGGTTTTCTTTTGCCTGTCAAGGATCGGCGGCATATGAAGCTGAAAGATTAGTTGTTAAAGCCTCTCCCATCCCATTTCCAGTTATCCTAAGGTAATCCCTTACAGTTGGGAATGCTAAGGTAATAAACTCCATTTGCAGTTGTGCCTAACGGACATACCTTTCCGTTGTAAATAAGTGGCTCAGTTGGTACGTAAGGCTTAGTTGGCAACGTGCTGCAAGGGAAAGCAGTTGTCGGAATTCATTAATCCAGCCATTGTCCTTAAGCGCTTGCCAATGGATGGTCCTTCTTTCCCTTTAGATACATAAAAACGATTTCTTTGCCTTCTCATGAGTGGTCTCAATCCTTGACTCCAGTATGTATCTCATATCAGGTGCCCGATAACGCTTGTGATCTCTTTCTTTTTATATTGGTTAAGGAATGCCAATAATGAAACAACTGATAGAGCTGCTAATGGATTTCATATCCTTCTTGATCTCCATTCTCATTGGACGTTTTGACTTAGTGGCTATGTGATTTTTCACTTTTGTCCGCGTACTTTTCTTCTTTCACTACTTCCTTTCGTCTCTCTTCTTTCGGCCCTGTATTGGAAACCATTCTTTTGCCGGTTCTCATTAGAATAGCATTCCTTCCATTCAGCCAACAAACCGTATCTCTCTAATGCTGGCGGTTCTTAATTTATGCCTGATAAATGATCTATTTTTATAGGCTATAGAATGGCAGCGGATTAAAATTCCGCCTGTAAAGATGCCTTTAGAACCGCCTGCAGAAATGCTTTTTTAGTAGTGTGAGTGCGGTCCACTGGACCACGTCTACGTGTGTACGATAGGGCGTGAGTGGAGAGGTCGGCTTATGGTCCAGGCACGGCCGTGAGCCGCTGCCGGGTGGACCAAGGGGCCCACCGATCAGGAGCTGTTAGGCGCAGCCGGCCGGGCCAGGCGCTCGCGCTCCGGACCGAGCCGTGCAGTGGCCAAGCCGTGGTAGTTGCTCGCCAGACATCGCCGGAGGCTCACCGTCGGCGGCCGGGGGCAGGCAAGGGGTGCGCCTGCGGTTTCTAAACCTCATCGCAGCTTCCCTAAGCTGGTTCACGGCGTTGGCCGTGCGGTTTGGGCAGTGACGGGCCGCTGGAGCAATACGGGGCAGCGGCGTTAGCCCCGTGCTAGTCGCAACTGGCGTCGGTTGGGTTAAGTGGGGGCAAAATGTGCGCGTGAGTGCAACTGTGTTGATGGCACCACTCTCCTCACCGGAGGCGGCCTCGAGGTGGCCGACAGCGAGGGAGGGCGGCGGCGCGCTCGGGCGCACGTTGCTGGGCCGGTGCAGTGGGAATGGAAATAGATATCCAGAACAACTCAAACAACAGCGAATAATAAAATAAGAAGAAAAAGTGAAAAAGGGGCGAGAAAGGAAACTCAAACACTATAAAGCCCAATTTTAATATTTTATGAAATTTTTAATTCTCTAGTGTTTCTATTTTAATGAGTTTGGTTTCGTAAATAATTCAAAAAGACCTCAGAGAGAGAGAGAGAAGAAAAATTTAGGAGGTGAAGAAAAATTTAGGAGGTGACTTTTGGCTTTTGGAATTTGTTGCAGATTTTGGGCTGCTACAAAGCTACCCCAGTTAAAGAAATCTCGTCATAGCGATTTAGGTTGCTTACCAAATAGTAAGGAAACTCCTTCTTGAGGTAATCTTCACGCTCCCATATGGTTTCAACTTCGGTGTGGTTACGCCATTGAACTCGACAGAAGTTTATGGCTCTTCCTCGTGTTCGATGGGTAGCCACGTCTGGGATGCGGTCAGGCAATATTCCTGGAACCGTAAATCCGGCTCTAAATCCATGGCTACAAGCGGTGCTTGTTGTTCTGGCACTTGCAGATACTTCTTTAGCTGTGACATGTGGAAGACTGGGCACACATCTGACAGTTCTGCCAGTAAGTCTAAGCGGTAAGCTACTGCACCAATCCTGTTGAGAATCTTGTAGGGGCCAATGTAGCAGGGTGCTAACTTTCCTCTAACTTGGAATCTCCGTGTTCCCCATATTGGTGACACTTTTAGGTATATAAAATCTCCCTTATAAAAGGTAAGATCCCATTGGCCGGTATCCGCATAGTTCTTCTGTCGACTCTGTGCAGTCTTTAACTTTTCCCGTATCTGTACAACTTGCTCTTCGGCATCCTTGATTATTGACGGGTCAAAGAATGACCGTTCTCCCACTTCAGACAACATTAGTGGGGTTCAACACTTGTGGCTATACAGAGCCTCAAATGGTGCCATCTAGAGACTGGCTTGGTAGCTATTATTGTAGGAGAATTCTGCGAAGGATAGGCTTTTCTCCCAATCTTTTCCATATGTCAAGACACAGGCTCGAAGCATATCTTCAAGTATCTAGTTCACTCGCTCAGTCTGCCGTCAGTCTGTGGGTGATAGGCTGAGCTGAAGTCTAGGCGGCTCCCAAGCAAACCGTGCAGACTCTTCCAAAAACATGATGTAAATTGAGATCCACGATCTGACACTATTCTTGTGGGCACTCCATGTAACCTCAATATATGGTCTATATAGAGCTGTGCCAACTTATCTCCGGTGTATGCCTTCTTTACTGGTATGAAGTGTGCAACCTTAATGAGCCTATCAAATATGACCCATATCGAGTCATTCCCTTTGCCGGTACGTGGTAACCCCATAATAAAGTCCATAGAGATTTCGTCCCACTTCCACAGAGGGACGTGTAGGGGTTGTAGCAGTCCTGCAGGTTTTTGGTGTTCTGCTTTTACTCTCTGACAGACGTCACATTGTGCTACAAACTCCGTGATATCCTTCTTCATTCCCAGCCACCAATACTTTTGTTTAATATCTTGGTACATTTTAGTGCCTCCTGGATGGATTGAATAAGCTGAATTGTGAGCCTCATCCAAGATGGTGTTCCTAAGCCTATTTACGTTAGGTACAAAAATCCGTGGTCGGTACCATAATGTTTCTTGCTCATCCACTCGGAATCCTTTAACATTTTCCTCCTTGTTGACTCTTTTATTTCTTGAATCTTGGGATCTCATGGTTGCGTGTGTCGTATTTCCGCTTCTAATGTGGGTTGGACTGTGGGGATTTCTCCCTGGCCAGGGTCAGCTATATGTAGGTTTAATTGACTCATTTCCTTTATCAGATCGGGGATCCTGGTAATTTCCTTCCTTTGGTGGTGGTGAGCCTTGCAGCTTTGGGCACCAGCCACTACATTTATTTTCCCAGGATGATACTGTACATCCAAATCATAGTCCTTTATTAATTTCAACCACCTTTTCAGCCTCAGATTCAGTTTTGATTGTGTGAAAATGTACTTAGGCTTTTATGATCTATAAAGATCTGGCACTTATTCCCGATCAGGTAATGTCTCCATATTTTCAGAGCGTGCACAACTGCGCCCAACTCTAGATCGTGTGTAGGGGTAGTTCTCCTCATGCTTCTTTAGCTGCCTGGATGATGTCAAGCAATATCAGTATGGGTACAGTGGTGAGATGTGACTTTAGCTTCTGAAAATTGTCCTCACATTTCTATGTCCATTCAAACTTCTTGTCTTTTCGGGTGAGCTGTGTCATTGGCTTGGCGATATTGGAGAATTCTTCAATGAACCTCCTGCCGGCTAACCCGAGAAAACTTCTGACTTCAGTAGCATTGGTAGGTTGTTTCCAGTTGGTGACTACTTCGAATTTAGCTGGGTCCACTGCTACTCCCTCGGCTGTAACAATATGACAAAGAAAAGCAACTTCTTGCAGACAAAATTCACACACTATACTTGGCATACAGTTGGTGCTCTCTTAACTGTTAAGTAACACTCTCAGGCGGGCTTCATGTTCTGCAGCACTCTTAGAGTAGATGAGTATGTCATCAATGAAGACGACCACAAACTTATCTAACTCCTCCATAAAAATCTTGTTCATCAGATTCGTGAAGTAGGTCGGGGCATTGGTTAGACCAAAGGGCATCACTGTGAACTCATACTGACCGTAACAGGTGGCAAAGGCAGATTTCTTTATGACACACTCTCTAATTTTTAAGTGATAGTACCCGGACCTTAAATAAATCTTGGAGAAGTACTTGGCATTTTTCAATTGATCAAAGAGGTCATAATTCGGGGTAGTGGATACTTGTTCTTTATGGTGACTTTATTCAAGGAACGATAGTATATGCACATCCTCAGACTACCATCTTTCTTTTCACAAAGAACACCAGCGCTCCCCAGGGAGATGAACTAGAACAACTGAACCCTTTTTCCTCAACTCGGCTATCTACTCCTTGAGTTCAGCTAGCTCATTTGTTGCCATCCGATAAGGTCTCTTGGTTATAGGTGTTGCCCCAAGGATGGGGTCGATGAGGAACTCCGCATCCCGATCCAAGGGCATTCCGGGTAATTCCTCAGGGAATACATCCTAATATTTTCATACTCCTGGCACTGCCTCTATAGGTGTGGCTTCCATGGTGCAGACTATGGGTCCTGATGGTTCATGAGGTTGGCATTCTACTGTGACCCCTTTGTGATTAGTGGCGGTGACCTTGCGCTCATCGCAAGATATCTTTCCTTTATACAGAGCTAACCAATCCATACCTAGAATCACATCTATCCCATCTGAATTAAGAACTATGAGGTTGGCGGTAAACTCTACCCCACTTAAAAAGATTTTAACCCCCGAGCACACTAGTGGACACTTAATAGTTGCTCCCGGGGATCTGACCATTCATCTCAACAAACTTCGAAGAAACGAAAAAATGCGAAGCTCCAGTGTCGAATAAAACAGTAGCGAGAGTAGAGTTAACCAGGTACTCACTGAGCACAACACTAGGCGCATCCTCCACTTCACTGGTGTAGACATGGTTGACGCGTCCATGTCCTAACTGGCTGTCTAGCTGCTGGTGCGCTGCGAGCCACTGCTGATGTTGCGGGCCTCACCCTGGAGTTGGCTGGAGCGGCAACTGGTGGTCTATTGTTTGGGTTGTTGGCCACCATGTGCCCAGGGTCACGGCAGTTAAAGTAAGCCCTCACCACATTTGATGCCTGATTCATGCTGAGGTTTGGGCGTGGTGCCGGCGGAGCCATAGGCTACCGAACTGACTGTGTAGACTGCTGTGGCTGCTGCTACTGCTGTCCTCCAGGTGCACGGAACTGCAAAGTTGGTTGATACTGTGCCCTCCAAAATTTTTCGAACTGGGCATGCTCGCCCCTGTTCTGCTGCTTGAAGCTCTGAGCATGAAGCTTGCGTTTCCTTTCACCCTCCAGACCGGCACGGGCATCCTCCAGCAGTAACGCCCTGTTCAGCAATGTGTTGAAGTCATGATATGTGTGTTACTAGCTGGGTCTTCATGGAAGAGTGTAAGCCCTTGAGGAAGTGGTGTTGCTTCTTCTTGTCAGCATTGACATCCTCAGGGGCATAATGTGCTAGCTTCATGAACTTTTTGATGTACTGGTTGACAGTCAGAGGTCATTGCTTCAGGGATGGAACTCATCTGCCTTAATGGACATGATTCCATCAAGGGTGTGATAATCACGGAAAGCCTGTTGGAATTCCTCCCAACTGAATGTGTCAGGATCTGCGATAGCTTCCCCGTAGTTGTTCCACCATTCTCCTGCTGCTCCTACAAGTTGGTGTGTAGCAAGCATGACCTTCTCACGGTCATTGGCTTCCACCACACCGAGCTTCTTGATGGTATCACACAGCCAATTATCAGCTGTGAGTGGCTCATCACTGGTACTGTCAAAGACTGGGGGTTAGAGCCTCATGAACTCTGGCATCTTATTCTGCGGGTAAGGGCCTCCGCGGTGGTTCATCCTTTGGGCAATGGCATGCAGAAGCTGCGCATGCGTTGCCATCATATCCACCAAGGTCTCAGGTGGGGGCAGAAGTTTCATCCCAACTGCTCACTGCTCTGGAGCTGCGACGGTCCTTGGTGCCTGAGCGGCAGCTGCTCCCTGCTCTGCTGCTCCTGCCGCGGCTCCGGCGGCACCTCCTGCTGCTGCCCTCGCTGTGGCGAGGCTGAGCGTGCCACCTCATTTTCTCCATGCTGGCTGGACAGCTCCTCTTCTTCCCATGGTTGTCTACGGGCTCTCCTGTTCCTGGCTTGAGAGGCGTGACGGTTGGCAGGTGCTCCTCACCTTGCCGTCCTTCCTCTAGCCGGGCGCCCTTCGCAGGCTCCGTCACAGGCAGCTTGGCGGGCTTGGATGCGGGCTGACTTGGGACGTACCATCTGCGGTGGTGAAAGGTACAGGGGTTATTTAAATTCAAGTTCCAAGCGGTAGAAATTTTTATGTGATCTTTAAGTTATTTATAACACACATAGCACTCACAGAAAAATCCAGAAACAAGCATGAGTTTCACCAATCAGGTCTTAAATTACATACACCACAACACTAGAGAGGGATACATCGCTACACGATGCTAGGGTCATAGGGAGTCCATCTACTAACACTATTACAACGACAACATCCTACCACATCATCTAAACAAGACTCTGACACGGGGTGACCTGTCTCGAAAGAACTGGTAGTGCTGCCTCCCGTCATGCTCGTCACAAGGGCGCTCACTGCTTCAGGCAGTGCTCCAGGTAGTCACGGCGGGTGTCGAAGCACTCGCTGCGCAGCTCGTCCGTCGAGGGAGGATCGACGTTGATGGTGACGTAGACAGGGTCGGTGAACTCCATGTCCTCACCGTGGTGCTCGTAGAGGAACTCCAAGATGGAATCCTCGGCAGGGTACATCTCCATAGGGTCCTCCTCCTCGGACGCCACCCCAGCCTCGGTCTTGACCTCGCCATCGGGGTCGTCACCGTCTCCCGGGGTGTCGTTGTCACTACCTGGTGGGTCATGTCGGAGTCGGGCTCAGTGTCGTTCTCGAAGGCAACGGTCGATAGGCGACTCCGAACAGTCTGGTATAGGTCGGTGCAGTAGTTAGATGACGTATCGTCAATGCTGTCAAAGCTGAAATATGACATTTTTTCTGTAGCCACCTGACTCATAATTTCTATATTTATAGCAGCAGCCACTTCATTCATTGGAGCCAATATTGCCCATTCACATAGATAGGTTTTTAGTTCTGAAGGGTGTGGATTTGATCTATACACAAATGAAATTAATGATGCAAGATTTCTCTGTTTATGAGGCGGCAGAAGGTAATCAGGGATTTGAATCCAAGTAGCATCTACTTGGTATGCAGGGCTGCCTGGAACTTTACCTTCACCAACAGTGAGTAATGGATTAGCAAATTCTTCTAGATGGGCATTGGTACGATTTGAAATGGATGGACATTTAAGCCTCATGTTTTAAGTCAAGTGGAGAACTTTGCAAGTCCTCCATAGAGGAGAGTTGACAAGGAGCGTACCCATTAGCACTTCGTTGCCCTCTTGCACGTCGTCGGCAGTAGTATAATTCACACAACCACGCTTGGGCACTTGAGGCTTCTTAGCTTGCTGCTGGAAAGGGCCGACAGGTGGACGTGGGGGCTGATTTGGAGCAGTAGCACCCATTCCATGCTTTGGAGAAGGACATGCCCGAGAGAGATGCCCAGTTTGACCACAGTTGAAGCACGGACCAATAACAGCAGCAGGATTTTGACTCACCGGGGGTCTTGGAGCTTGGGCTGCAGCAACAGGTGGGCAATGAGCGATCCACATTGGTTGTGGTGCTGCACGGCCCGAAATAGGAGCAGAAGGCTGAAATCCAGGGCGGGGGCGTTGCGAGCTACCACCCACTGATGGTACAACAGCACGCTTGCGCTTCTTAGCCTGAAGCTTCATCATCTTATCTTCCGCAAATATAGCTCGATCCACCAAGTGGTTAAAGTCACGGAATTCAGAGGAAGAGAGCTTATCCTGCATTTCTTCGGAAAGGCCGTTGTAAAAGCAGCTCTTCTTCTTCTTGTCAGTGTTAACATCATCAGGAGCGTACTGCACCAGGTAGTTGAAAGCATGAACATACTCCATGACCGACTTGTTGCCTTGCCTGAGATTCAAGAATTCAAGCCTCTTGATCTCCATCATGCCTTCGGGGATGTGCAAGGCTGCATTGCAAGAAAGGTCTGCCACCAAGCACCAGCTTCATTCTGCAGTTGGTGAGCAGCGAAGAGAACCTTGTCATGTTGCCGCTCAATGGTCATGAAACACATAAATTGAACAAAACTCACAATTCATATTAAAATCATCAATAAATGTCATATAACATTGTGAAATATAATTCAAGCAAAATACATCTCTAGAAGTCATTAACAATTTGTCAACTCTAGCTAAGATGTCCAAAACAAATCGTGATGAGCACTTTGATCCAATCTGGGCTGCATGCATCAACGCTGCAAAGAGGTCCCTTAGCACCACCGATATAGGCAATGGGTGGCCTAGTGGACGTGCCCGGTGGTGAAGGGTGTATGTGTGTTTTCATGGCGCTAAATAATTCATTAGGGACAGGGCCATGATGGACACCCGTACCACTTGTGGGATAGGTGGTGTGCTATATGCAATGGTACGGTAAAGAGGAACAAAATTAGCTAATCCATTCAATCGGCTCGTAGCCGGATTGGGGATGCTATTGATTGACTCTACGCTAGCGAGAGATACTACCAAAGTATTAGTTTGCACATGAGATAGAAAACTAGTTTGTCCACTAAACGAGTTCAACGGCATGCCATACGGAGGCTGTTCTACAATAGATGTAGTGGTGCCGACGTACTAGTAGAGGGACCTACATGCACAACATGAGAAGATGATGCAATACTAACGTTTTCTTGGATCATGTATTGCATATCATTAGTCAAGACCTTTTTTAAATCAGCAAAATAGTACAAAAGGTCTTCAAAAGTAACAGGGAGGTGCGAAGATGTGCTCACATTGGCAGCACCCATGGCCGCGTCGTCGAACGGTCAGAAGAACGGGTTCCTTCACTTGGGAGATCACACCTTGGTGGTCCTTCTTGAAGCACGCCAAGGACTCTTGCAGCTCCCGCTCTTCCCGCGCCTTGCGCGCCTCTTCGAAGGCCTTCCGGCGTTCTAGGAATGCCTTGTGCGTCTCCTCGAGCAACTCCTCCAAGGATGACTGACATGACGATGTTTGTTGTTGAGATCTCGGAGGTCATGATGAGAACGATGATTCAATTTGTGCAATCAAAATCACTCGTCCCCAGCGGAGTCGTCAAAAAGTGTGTTGATGCCAAAATTGGGTCCGAGCCAACACACCTCTCGCACATCCGTGTGCGGGAACGCCGACGTTTCTTCAATGCCGGTTTCGGCAGCACCTAGACAATCTCGACTCGGGAGGGACCCTGTTGGAGGAGGATCGTCTTAGGGGTAATCCGGGCTCGGTCAGGCCAGCCGGATCGCCTTCGGCCGTCGCTGGGACGAAGGAAAAACAGCAAGGGGTCGAGTGAGGGGATTAGGGTTTGAGAGGAACGAAAAAGTAGATGCAAATGATAGGTTCGATTGGGATTCTTGTCAACCGGCCATGGGCCTCTATTTTATAGAGGTGGGATGGTCTTATCTCGCAAGGCAATAGATCCCTCAAGTTAAGAAATAATTTGGAATTGATCTGCCGAAAACTTTCCAAAATCGACACCACCGAAGTCTCCGGTAAAGTGCCTGACCCTCCGGTGACCGGAGTCTCCGGTACGACGCCGGAGGGTCCGTCGTGTAAATCTGGGAACCCAAGTGGGCTTGTCGGACAGTCCAGCATAACGCCGGATGGTCCGGTGTAGAAAACACCTGAACTCGCGAGGGCCTGGCAGACACTCCGGCACCGTGTTGGACAGTCCGGTGGGCAAAATGTCCGAACCCGAGAGGGCTTACCGGACACTCTGGTGGGCGAGGTGTCCAAACCCAAGAGGGCTTACCAAACAATCCGACACTGTGCCGGGCACTCCAGTGGGCCAAGTGCCTCAAACCCTAGAGAGCTTGCCGAAGACTCTGGCATTGTGCCGGACACTCCGGTGGTGCCATTTTTTGGGTGTCAACATTACCCTAATGATATCTTGAAGGCACTAATACCAGAGTATTAGAAAATGGCAGCTAACAGGTTCATCTTTCCCATTGTTTACAATGAGAACTCCAATGCTAACTGCATTACAGCGCTAAATACAAAATTTGGTTATCCCTTGCAACAGCAGGTCGAACACTTGCAACTCAGGTTTTATGGATTGTCACACTTCAAAGTTTTCTATATTAAGATTAGTGAAAACCCACCACAGGAAATATTTAAAGATAATTTGGCCATTTAAATTAATCAGGTCAACAACCAACCTCCATGATAGGGTCTTAAACTCTTTAAAACCGGACAAAAAACTAAAGAAACAAAGTAGTAAAAGATTACCTGAATGAGAGCAGTGCCAAGTGCAAGTAACAGAAAAGCCACATACAGGTCAACGATCTGCAGAGATAACAGCAATAGAGTGAATGACGACTATAGGTAATTTGGCGCTAATTACTAAAAGAATGCAATTCTGCCCATACCTATGTTGCTGGCAGTCGAGCAGGGACCGTCAAGCAGATCGACAAAAGATGTTCCTTAACAAATAAATCATAAAAATAGAGAAAAAAAAACGGAGGTGCAGTCACCTCGTCGTCCGCCCGCTACCACGGCGATGACACTACCTCCGGTCTTGGCCATCCCGCACCACACAAGATGGAACAAGGCCCGTGATGAAGCCCTAACTGACAGATCTGGAGGAGAGCACCGATGGCTGTGGTTGGAGAGATCGAAGAGGGGAGGAAACCATGGACGGACGTTTGAGAGAGGGATAGCAAGGGAGAGCGAGCAGGGATGCAGATCTGACCGTCTGGTTCTAGGATAAGGACGAGGGGGCGCGGTTCTGAGAGGAGACCAGAGGGGCGGCGCGCAGGTCGAGGGAGGACCGAAGGGGCAGCGGAGGGGTCACGCGGCGGCAGGGCACAAGGGCGGCGCGGCTCACAGGTCGGGGAGGAGGTGCTGGCGAGATGGGAGGGGCGGCAGAGTCGAACACCTGAGGGAGAGAAAGAGGGGCGGGTGGGCGGTATGCATGGGGAAAAAAAATAGCGGTATTAGGCTCTATGTAGGTGGGCTGACAAATATTTTGGCGGCCCGATTAGATTTTGAATGGCAAGGTACGGTTAGTCGGTAAAAATAATTTATAGCGACCGACTATTCGATCATAACAAGAAATACTAATAGTGACAGACCTTCTGTTGCTAATACGAGAAACAATGACCGACCGGCTATCCGATGTTATATTCAGATTTTTAGCATCTCACTCCTGATGCTAATTGTAGGTTGCAGTATAGTAGCCCCTGTTTCTCATCAGTGAGCTACATATTGTTGATAATCACCATCGTTTCTATCATGTATTGACACCATGTGCAGTTATATTGTGGCGAGAAGGGTAGCTTTTAACCTTTAATTATGTTCCTAATTGCAACGTATGGCAGTTTCTGTACGCGTTGCTTGTTTATATAGTAGATCCAACCCATTAGATAACATAAGAAAAATAGGTTGTGTGATGGATATGTGGAGCTTACTGAAACTGAAATGAGTTATCAAAGCAATGGAAGAATAAGAATTCCAAAGTCTATATACATATGTATACCGTGTAGAGGGGCCCTTTTGATTCAGTGGTCCTGGGCGACCTCCCTGGCTGCCCACCCCTCCAGGCAGGCCCTCTCTCGATATATAATACACGCTACTTCAAGGCATAATAATATTCGCAATGATTCTGCAAGAGACAACTAGACAACTGAAAGAGTTCCACACTTTATTTCAAGCTTCAATACACAGATCATATAATTAATCCATAACTGTACATATATTTACCAATCTATCAAAGTATACAACCGAGCGAGTCCATTGAGTTACAATACAGATAGTTGCATCACATTTTATTGTTTAGATAAAATACAAATAAGTGCATTGGATTACAATGCGTTGCTATCTTTGACTATCTTGCTTTATTGTTTAGATGTAAACTTTCATGACAGCGATATATAATAAACTGTCAGACAGATTATGGGCAGTCCTCAGCGTAACTGTTGCGCTTTTCTCATTAAGTATGTGTACCTGTACCTGATGAAAGAAAAATATTTTAGTATTTTTCAGGCAGCCAAACTTCGAGTACAGATCGATGAAGATACATCGGTAACTGAGTACAGACATCTGCATATGCTACTTAGTTTAGGTTATTTTGCTTTTTGCAAGTTTCTTTTGGTCTCCATTGGCACGATTTACTCATGATGATTTACAGTGGGATGCCTTTGCGTACTACCTTTGGCCTTTCGATCTACATATACATTCAAAACGTAGACATAATATTACCTCCGGTTTTATGATATTGACACCTTAACTTTAAACATCATCTTTGACTATTTATGTTATTAAAAAATTTGTTCAAGTGTGTAAAATTAGTCACCTTTCAAATACCATTAATGATAAAGTAAATTGTATTAATATA
Source organism: Zoysia matrella (assembly GCA_001602295.1). Lineage (NCBI taxonomy): Eukaryota > Viridiplantae > Streptophyta > Magnoliopsida > Poales > Poaceae > Zoysia > Zoysia matrella. The sequence goes on from BCLG01001744.1 coordinate 14,086, forward strand.
AATGGTACTTATCTACTTTTTGGAATAAAATAAGTGGTAAAAAATAACATTAAAAGTTAATGGTATCAATATTTTAAAATCAGAGGTAGTATAAGACAACATATAAGCAACATTAAAGTTTCTATCATGGCAAACAAGAGTTAGTTTAGTTAGTTACGTTCTTTGTAACGGAACCTGTTGATTGAGCTCAGTGAGAAAATGGAAACTTTGCTTTTGCTTGCCATAAATCTTTTTTACGGGAAACAGGTACTGTTCTTAAATTATTTTTATTAGGTGAACGACTTTAGTTTATTTTTGAACAAGAATTCTTATGCTAACAAAAAAATTCAAAAGAGGAGGTCGTATATAAGGACTGTGGTATGCTAATGATCTTTTGGTTGGCATTAGGCAACGTTGAGTACAAGCAAGATGCGGATAGGTAGAGAGGTGCAACATTGAGTAGATATAACAAAATATTCAACTACAATATCAAGAATGGTAGAAACACACTTGCGAATTGTAGGATGGAGAGAGATGCAAATTAAAAATCAATGCTAACACAAGCTCGGCTTGAGACAACAGCCATTCGTGATATTGTCTATCATATCCGGCATGGCGTATGAACAGGTAGGACGTGCGTGTTTATGCCATGGAATTCCGGCGACAACTGAAACTAAATGGCTCAATTTCGAAATTGACCCAAGTTGACGAGCTAATTGTACATTTGACTCTGATTTTTAGTATTTGTGCATTTGACACTAATTTTTCAAGCTGAACGCTGAGATCGACTCTACTCTGTTATGAGCATTCGATGGTGTTAAGTCAAATGAAAAATAAATATATTTCCCCTTGCATCATTGACCTACTTTTCCTTTAGTTCGGGACGCATGAACTTGTTTCGTAAATGAAAAATCTAGCAGCGTATAGAAACAATTCAGAAATAATGGAATGGATTTTGAGCTTAATTTTGACAAACATTTGAATGTTTTGAAACAATTTGAATAAACTTTATTCTTTTATTGTTTTGACAAAAATATAACAATATTTTAAAAAATTTAAAATCTTTTGTTGTAACATTTTGAATCAAATAGGCAGCTTAGGGTTAGGTTGTGAAAGTCTCTACGAAATCGATTTCAAAATTGTGCTTCAAAAAATTTTAAAATTTAAAAAATTTGAAAAACTAGGTCCAGCTTAGGTTTAGGCAGTGAAAGTCTCTAACTAAAATCAGTCATCGTAGGTTCGTTTGGTAAAGGTAGGATGCAAGAAGCAATATGCGAATAAATCAGTGGTATTTTGGTCCTTAACCCGCCTATTATCCATTGATTTTCATTATTTTATAAATCATCAAAAAATCATGTTGCTAACCCCATTACAAACTAGGGCTAAACGACAGCTTCAGTTTTTTTTAAAAAAGGGTCAATGCCCAAACCTAGTCCCTCCGATTTTAAAATATTGACTTCTAACATAAACTTTGATCATTCATCTTATTAAAAAAATTTGTTCGAATGTATAAAATTACTAGTCGTGTTTCAAATACTACTAATAATAAAGTAAATTATAACAAAATACATTATGTTTTATCACACTTTTTTAGACAAGACCAAAGGTCAAAGTTTATGTTACAAGTCAATGGTGTCAATATTTTAAAATCTTAGGGAGTAAAAAAAAAGAGGCCAAACGTGCAATTAGATTTTTAACTTAGGCCACTGGAGCAATTGTCTCTGACTTTATATGTAAAGAAGTGTGAAGAATAGCACTCTCTCTATCTATCTACTCCCTTAGTTCACAACTGTAAGTCATAGGGTAACGAGTCTTATTCTTCACC
>BCLG01001744.1:22089-79602 GCA_001602295.1 Zoysia matrella
CCGACCCCGTGCCGCCGTTGTCGTCGGCCGTCCCCACGCCACCGTCGTTATCAACCGTCCCTGCGCGGCCATCGTCATCAGTGAACCCCATGCAGCCATCATAGTCAACGTTGACCCCGTGCCGCCCTTGTCATCAGCTAGGCCCGCGTCGTGGCCTGACTCCGCATCGTCGTCGCCCTATCCAGAGATTGGGCCAGTTCTTGATTTCCACCCAGGACACGCGTGGGCAACCGTGTCCTTTCTTCTCTTCGCGTTCGATCTGTTTAACCGTCTCCATCATCAACTAATTATATTTTTTATTTGCCAAGTAAATCTTGTGGATGCATTGCGACAATTTCTATTTTTTTCTAAAATTCATAATTTTTCTAAGTATTTGCAAACAAGAATTGTTTCACATGGATTTTTTTTTGAAATTCATAAATTTCATTGTTTGAACTTGAATCAAATTCAAATTTGTGCTTTTTTACTTTAACTTGAGATCAAATTTTAATTTGTTTAATTCATGCATCTCTAAGTGTTTTCAAACTAAAATTTCTATTTGGTGCCTTCCTCATCCATTTTTCTTTGGTTTCTTAAACCTTAGTGCAACTGTTACAATGCTACAACACTCAGCAAAGCTTAAACACACATTTAATCAAGCAGCAGTATCTTTTATTTTGCATCTGGGTCTTAGCTTTGGTATACCCTAAGTTATAATTGAACTCACAGTATTCAAACATCGGCTCAAAATGGAAAACTCACAATGTGGTACTTGAGCAGTGCAATGGAAAAAGAAACAACCTCGCAAGCTGATATTGCGGCAAATGTTGATGATCCAATGCTTCAATAGGACTCAGACAACTCTGACCGCAACAAGGACTGTGGAAGCACCAATGAGAGCTCCTATAGTAGTCCGAGTGATCCTTCTCTAATCTCGAGTTGGACTCGAAGACGGTCACAGAGCCCTGACGCGGATTATAATCCAAATGAAGAGGTACGGGGCTAATAGCTGAAAATAATCTTAGCTTTTTTACATGTCTTACCCCCTAACTATTAACGTTGTCAAATTTTTGTCATAGGTTCCTGCTCGTCAAACATTGATCCATCCTGAGGAACAACGCGAGGAAGCTCCCTCTACCTCACTATCAACTGGTGCCTCAGAGAGTGGACTTAAGCGTAAAAAAGGGGAGCTAGGGAAAAATAAGATGCCGGAGGGTATTTTTTACATAACACGAGTGAGTGCAATGGGAGCCCTCTTTGGTACTCAGGATGCATGCCGGAACTATCGTCATGCCTGTGGCTTCATAGTTAGGGACAACGTCTCGATTACAGTTACAGACTGGAGGCTGCTCGATGAGGAGACTAAAAACATTTTGTGGATCAAGCTGAAATGAAAGATAAAGTTTTCAGAAGGCACAGAAGATCTTGCAAAGAAGAGTACATTAACCTCTATGGCAATGATGTTCTGCGGGTGGAAGGCTGAGTTAAATGCCAAGTTTGGAAATAAAAATTTGGTTCCAAAATATTTTTCGAAGATAACGGAAGCCCAGTGGTGTGAATTTATTCGGCAGAAGACCACACTCGAAGCAATAGCTCAGAGTGCGGCTAAAGTGGAACTGGCGAGAAAAACATTTACCCCATCATCTAGGATCCGGTGGATATGCCGGCAAATGATTGAATGGGAAAAGAAAAGGGAGGAAGCTGCCAGGGCAGGGAGACCTGATTGAACATCTGTCCCCTCGGGGTAAATTAGTCCGCTCCTTAACAAGGACGTTGAGTCCTAAGGGGGGGGGGGAATCTAGTATCCCAGCCCAGTAGCAAAAAGGCCCGAAGCGGGCTACTGTAGATGCAAGCTACTATAGCATGGATGCTACTGTAGCATCAAGGGGGGGAGGGGAGAGAGTTTAGTACCTCCTTGGAAATTGAGGGAGATGGAGACCAATTCAAAAACTCGGCTCTGCAGTGCAGTATTAACTCGGGTTAACCCTTTTACAAGAAGCGAGGACGAAAGTGTAAGCAGTTATTCTGTGAGGTGGGACCCGCACGACGTGCGAGCGGATCTGGAGCCGTATTCCGGGCCTGGGATGTTACACTGACCCGCTAGAAGGTTGTGATGATCGTACTAGGAACTGAGTGTATACTTGATCAGATACAACCGAAGAAAGACAAATAATATACAACTGGCAAGAAAATTGTGAAGATTGCTGCAGAACAAAAGGCTGGAAAGTTCAAGTCTGATACGGAGAAGGACCAACTTACTGCTGCACTAGGTAACCCAGAGCACCCTAGACATGTACGAACCATCTCTTCACAGATGACCTGGAAAGAGGGGTTTTCACAGGATGCAACAAGCTACAAAAAACATGATAGGTATAACAAGACTCTTGAAGAGACAATTAAGGTGGAGGTCAAGGCCTCCTTAAAAGAAAATTTCTTAGAGTTGATGCAAGAAGATCAAAAGTATCTTGCAAAACAGCATGCTATGAGATTGCTCAGGACTGTGTCAACTGAGAACCCGACTATTAGGCTCACAACAGGTTGTAACCTAAGCAATGTAACCTCTACGCTAGGACAAAGATATCCTGTAGATGATATAGTAGATAGCACGCCTTGTCGCCTTCATGTCCCGATCGGAAGGGCGGAAAATATGTTGCCACTGGTCTTGCAATTCTAGGGCGTACCTTCCACTGTAGTCCCATCCCGATGGACGACGTGAAGGTTCAAGTTAACAAAGTCATCAACAAGGACTATCTTGATTACGAACTCGACCACAGTATGCCTGGGGGAATCTCATTGCTTGTGTAAACAGTAAATGAATTTATCCTTTGGCATAGATGTGATATTGTTTTGTATGATAGGCCACCTACATTCCAACCACGCCTGAATAGCCTAGCACGTTTGTCGACACAGCCAATCACCAAGGGTGAAGAAGATGCAACCAACAAACAACCTTCTCCAAAGGATACATTTAATGTACCTCCATCTTCTCCCAACGGCCCCATCAGATGCAAGGCAACAATGTGTCTTCAAGGGAAAAATAGATTTGACATCGTCAACTTCTCCTCAGGAGCAAGAAGGTACAATTTCAGTTTTCTGGTAGTGTGATAAGCTATATTGAGCATCATGTTAGACCGAATACGAATTGAGTTAATAATAACGAAAAGTTAACCATTCCAATAGGCACCTGTTAGACACATATCTGCCCCAGGTTGCCTCTATGGTCAGATTCAGCCCAACATATCCAGCCTGAATTGCCAATAAGCTGAAATTTAACCCAACTATCGTGTGCCTGCCTAAGAAATTCAATTCTTTTTTATGTTCTAATAGTATTTGATTTTTCTATTATTTATATATCTGTTTGTTTTATTTTCAGTTTTATATATGGTATTTCAAATATGGAAGTCCATCTTTTGATATCTTTTCTTACCCGTTCTTTTCATTATTGATGATGTAACATAACATTGCTTGTGAACTATATATAATTCATACAGTACTAGTGAAAATTCAGAAAAAAAGCATGAACTGATGTATAATTCATATTTTACCTCTTTAAATTGGTTTTTAGACAAAAGACATTGTTTTAGATTTTAAAAGGTGTTTACTTGTTTCAACCATGATCTGATGCTATTGTTCTTATGGAAAGCATAGCTTATATTAAAAGAAGATTTAGTAAATAATAATTTTTCATTATATGTGGACAAATAGAACATTTTGAATAAGATAAGAAGTGTTGATCATGGAGCACAGGCTATATACTCCTTCCGTATTAGAACTGTTGTCATTGCAACAAGAATTCTAGTTCAAAAATAACTAAAGTTTTTGTGCTAACTACATCAATTTAAGAATGAAGGAATAGAGTTTACATTTGCTCCGCACAAACAGACAAATCAAGATATCATGTTCATATGAAACACAATTGAAACTTGTGCTGAGCTCAATATATACTTACCATACTGTTCTGTCACACTTGAAAAAAAAAACGCAACAATACGCTTCTCAGACATGCACCAAACATGGATTAACCAAACATTGATGCACCAAGACAAAAATGGGGCAGATCATGGCAAGAAATGCTACAAGAAAATTTATCTTTAGTCACCGAGTTTTAGTGACCAAGAAATTTGGTCACTAAAAATTGACAAATAGTGACCAAGATTTGGTTTTTATTGTTGACATACATTTTTAGTAACTAAGATATATGCTCATTGGTTTAGTTACCAAGGGTTTTCTATTAGCTATATAGTTTTAGTGACTAACATATCCAATTGTTGGTTACTATATACATATAGTGACAAGGTTTTAGTGACCAAAATGCGAGTAAGGTTTTTAGTGACAAAATAGTTAGTTAATAATTTTACACATATAGTGACCAAATACTTTGGTGACTAAAAAGCATTTTTCTTGGTGATACATTCTATGCGGCTGTAGATGCTTTAAATATAGAGACGAACCATTGATTTCATGAGGTCTCTTCAGAGTTGCTTGTGTATTTTCCTGTTTAGATCCAACAGACTCTTTCTCTATTTTTTGTGGGGATAATCTTGCTCAACCTGCAGATATATGCAATGAAGCAAACTTCTCCAATGCTGAACGTGCATCTATAAAACATCAACTTGAGACATTCATTATGCATGATAGACGAGTTGATGATTTTACTACATGTCACGATCTCGGAAACCTGAGAGAAGATGGTTGAAACTAAAAAACATGTTGCCGTTACAAAGGATTATCGTCTAATTGAAACTGAAACTGAAAAAGCTACCCGAGAAGCCCAAATCAAACAGCCCTAAGTTGTGTGCATGATCAATTATTCAAAAGCCTTTTTCATGATATTTAGAACTACAAAAAATGTTTTAATCATAATTGTCTTATTCTAGGTGAATTATATGTTATTTTATGGGTGCCTATATTCATGGATCATGCTATTGAGCAAAGGAATAACCCAACCAATTACAGGCGGGCACATCACGGGGCTCTTAACTCAGTTGATTCCTGAGGGAGTCTTGCATGTACAATATGCGGATGATACAGGGGTCATGGTGGACCCTACTTTTGAAAATATCCCGAATCTGAAGATCATTCTATATTGCTTTGAATTTCTCTCTGGTAAAAAATGTAACTTCCACAAGTGTGAAGTATTTAAATTTGGATTGGACGCGGAAGAGGCGGACCTTTATGCGAACATGCTAAACTGTCATTTGGGACGGTTGGCATTACAACTAGTGGAAAGTATTTTTTTTACTTTTCATATTTCATATCAGTGACGGGCGTTTTAATCCACATCGCTATTGATCTCATATCAGCGACATGCTTCTTAAACCACGTCACTAATACGCCCATATCAGCGACGGGCTTCTCAAACTGCGTCACTAATGAGACCCATCAGTGACGGGCTTCTCAAACGGTCTCATTAGTGATGAGCTTCTTAAACCGTGTCACTAATCAGTGACGGGCTTCTCAAACCGCGTCACTAGTGGGACACACCAGTGACGGGCTTCTCAAACTGTGTCACTAATGAGACACATCAACGACGGGTTTTTAAAGTGCATCTCTAATGGCTTCACATCACAGGCGGGTTTTTTAACACCCATCTCTAATGTGTAATATTAGTGACGGTCATTTGCTCGTCACTTATGATTTCACATCAGTGACGTAAATTTAGAGACAGCTATTGCCCCCATCTCTAATAAAGAAAAACAGCCATCTCTAATGGCCCTTTTTGTGGTAGTGGCCTTTTACATACTTAGGGATTCAGATGTCTGACCGGGCTCTTCAAAATGCTGATTTTGCCATGGTGGTAAATAAAATGCTTAAGAGACTAGATCCTTGGAAAGGGATGTATAATTCATCCGGGGACGACTAATCCTAAGTAATACCTGCCTCAGTATTCTTCTAATATATCTCATGGGCTTCTATCATTTCCTAAATCCCGAACACAAACAAATGGACACGATTAGATTGAACTTCTTTTGGCAAGGGGCTGATAAGAAACATAAATATCATATGGTGAATTGGGAATCAATTTCTAGACCTAAGGAATATGGGGGCTTAGACCTCACCAAATGGATTTGGAAGATTCTCTCTGGAAACATTGAACTTTGGTGCTGAATTCTGAGAGCTAAATATATGCAAAATAGGGATCTTCCAGTCATGTTGCTATAATGCTTCTCAGTTTTGGCTTGCCCATCACAAAATTAAACACCTTAAGTGGGGGGGGGGGCACTGTTTTCGATGTTGTTGGTGTTCGTTACATCATTCGAAGATGACATAAGTACTGGACAATGATAAATTCACACTAAGTACAATGATAAATTCACACTAAGTCAGATAGGATTCCGAAAGCGCACGAAATTACCATTGTAGCATTTCACCCGGGAGTATTCTGGGGTATCATATTTACACCAAAGGAAAGCATGGGCAGTATTCAGGGATAAAAAATTATTCTTAGAACTAATTCATGGCAGTACTACTCATATTGAAATAACTGAGTCTAAATAGGGGCAAGCATATATGAACATGATAGTGGACACACACATTGGATCACTATACTCTATTCTAAATACAAATGAGTGCTAATCACATAAACAAGTCTAGTTCCTATTGTATTTCTTAAATTAGTCTCATTAGTATACACATTATCTACTCTAAACATGTTTTAGTACTTAACTCTAGAGGCACCTAGGCACTACCGGGGTGATGCCTTCTGACTTTGTTTAATAAGTCAAAGTGCATTGTCTTTAATAGGCCCCACGTCATACCCGAACGTAAAGGATTACAATGGACGGACAGAGCTGTCATCACCTACCGCCTACCTCTACAGACCATGGGGTACATCCACACTCAATGAAAGTGAATAACTTGGACACTATGTCCACATTATCCTACGATATCTAGGCAACAAGAGCTAGGACTAAAGCATACTAACAGCACATTGAACCGATGCCATGGCATAGATGCCATAACATGCATTGACTAATATAATTAGTAACCTTTACTTAGCATAATCATATCTAGGTCTATGGACAAATACGTCAAATAAGGACAATTTACCCATAAATATTAATATAAAGATACTAAGGAAGACATAATAAAAGAAAACTAAATCTTTATTCATGACCAAAGTCAACTTGAAAGGAAAAGATGCATGAGAAGAGTACTCACTAACTTCTCCAAGATGATTTTGGGGCTATGGAGGAATTTCTCCAGCCTAATGGCACACTAACAATGGAGATCTAATAGAGTATGAGTATAAAATCCGAAATTATGGTGTGTGTTGAAGTGGGGAGTGAGGGGTCCTATTTATAGTCTCTCTACGTTGGTGCAGAGACTTGGTTTGCGCATCAAGCCACCGGAAATATCTACAAAAAGTGCGGAGAGATGCCACGTCGAGGTTGACCAAGTAAGGCGGCCAGTGTGGGTCAACCGACCCTGGGGTGGGTTGTCCTTGGCCCAGCTTCAGCTTGGGTCCCCCTGGTGGGTCTTGTGTGGGGTTCTTTCGAGCTCCATTGGTATATTTTTTCTATCTCCGCTGGTTGACTTCTTGGCACATGGCTTTGCTTGATTCGTTGATCTGTTGACTCTTGCCACTTTGGGCTATTTTCTCACTTTCTACAGTTGATTTTCACTTGCATTTTCTTCATGTACAAGTGGAACTACATTATTCAGAATAAAAAGTGTGCAAGAAATGTTAAGTCTTTGTTCTTTCCGTGGTTCATTGGCGGTATAAGTGGTACTTAAGGGCCACCAACAAACTCCCGTGAGCTAAACCATTGGTTGTCCTAAGCAAATGAATAATACTTAGGCTCGGTGGATCAGGAGTTGCTACTATATCAAACTCTTAACATGTACCATGCCCACAATATAGTTGTTCTACCTAGTATTGAATAAGTTGGCAATGATACTCATCTTTTTACCTCCGCTTGAAAGGGATACCAAGAGTAGCGCCCGAACCTTGGAGGTTTTCTCTTGCGAGTGGGCATTGTTCTCTACGGCCGGGATCGCCAGTGACTTTACTCCGGGAGTGAAGTGTACCCTAGAGAGCACCATTCCGGAACGGCGGGAGGGACCGGTACTCCGATGGGAGTGGTCCAACGAGGAGTAGGGTAAAGCATCATCCTTCTGAGACCTCAAAAGAAAATCTTGAGCCTCCTTTACTCTTGTCTTTACTACTTGTCATTTACCTTCCACACTTTCATACACGCAAGTAGTATAGATTGTTTGCTCTACTCTTGATGGCTGTCATGCTAGTATGGTTTGTTTGATTATAGTTACCTTTTCACTAGCATGTTGAGGGGTGATTTGATTGCTTGCTCTCTAGCTAGTTTATCTTGTTTACTATCCCTTTGTGTAGCTAGCTCCTACCCCCATCCTTGGTTTATCTCTCTAGACTAGGTTGTTGTTCTTGCTTTTCTTTAGCCTAGCTCTAGTGTTCTTTGTAGATAGACTCTAGCATATTAGGTTGTTCTTTGAGTGTTATCTTATCACTATTATGCTAGAAATTGAGTGCTAGCTCCCTAGTTGGTGGTGAGGTGTAGAAAAATTAGAATTAGTGAGTGCCCGATTCAAACCTCCCTTCTCGGTCACTTGATCCTTTCATTACCTTAGTCCTATGGAGCTTGTAGCTTCTCCTTGTCATGGACGGTTGAGAGATAGAATGGCTCGAAAGTGTACATTTTCTTTGCTCCTTGTTTGGCTTAATTTCTCAGAGGTTTTAAAATTTTCAAAGTAAAAAATTTGTTCCTCAAATAATAGTCTTGAGTCCCTCAATGTGTTTGATTCCTCACCAAAGGTTTTGACTTGCCTTTCTTTCCCTACTTCTAAATAAGGCTTTTTATGTAGCTCAGGATAGGAAGTATGAGAGGCATACTTGCTTCACTTCTTTTGCTAAGTCAAGGACTGGACCTAAGGAGATGGCAAATATACTCTATGATCAAGATGTGCAAGTGTATGGATATGTGGAAGCGGCGATGGGTATGACTCTTTTCTTCTAGTGACTCCTCTCCCCTTTTATTTCTTCGAGATCATGGCTATTCTCTCTTTCTCTCTCTCTCTTTTTATGCTATTCTCAGCATCTCTTTTTTTCTCTTTTCTTTTTGAACAGTTCTTGATTCGAATAAGGGTAGAGAGCATATCACCAAAATTCAAAATGAGCCTATCTTCATTTTGTATGATGGTAGGTGATCATGTCAAAATGAGCATGATGTGTATGTGAATCTTGATCAATATGAGCATGAAGAGCATCTCACTAAGATCACAACAATTTGACAAAGCTTAAAGCAAAACTAAGTTATCACATATGGCTTTAGTAGGAATTTCCATCATTGAGGAACATAAGGGTTTTGATTTTCAAAAACAAATCTTTCTGAGATTAAGCCTTGCTTGGAACAAGATCATGTTATCTCTATTTTACCATATCATATTTCACAACAACCTAGACTTAGATCATTCTTTATGCTACCGACAACGTTTTAGGATCATGGTGAATTCTAAAGTCAACAATATTCAATATTTTGAGAGAATGCTAGATTGTAAACTAAGCACATGAGAAGAATAAAACAGAGCAACTATTCATCATTTCCAACTTAAAGACTGAGGCATTCTTATCACACATCATTAAGCAAGCAAAAACAACCTAAGCAAATGTTATTCTATTTTTCTATGGTTTTTTAACTGTTCATCTTGCAAGAGTGTTTTTTCTATTCAAAAATAAAATGCAAGAAAAGGGGTACTCCCCCAAGCTAGCTCCTTACTGCCCTTGGCCAGGATAAAATCCTCTCCAAGGGAAGTAAGCCCTCATCTCGTCTTGTCCTTGCTGCAGCGTCATATCAAGAGTTTTAAATCTTGCATTGGTGCTCGTGACGTACTACTGCAGTGTGTGCTGCACTCATTCATTAGAAGATCAATTCCCTCAATCCTTTGGTTCAGCCCTGCCAACTCTCGGCTATAGTCATAGGGACTGTAGGCCAAGGATCGACGATGCGTCTCCGTATGAGCAGGGAGATCGCTCGAACTGGATGAGAAGTTAGGTTGCCTCCAAGCTTCATCCGGTGCCTCGGGCAATGTTGATGTTCTGTCTCAATGATAATGGGACGCTTGGGTCCAGCCAGGGGCGTCCCCGGGCCTTTCCCAAACCGTCTGCTCTGTATTGCACTGATGGCTCATCATTCTTGATCGGCTTCTTGTCAATCTAGATGAACTAGAACTCCTTCGTGCCAGATCGATATGCTCCAAAACAAAGGTCAGCTCCTGCCAATTAGACAAACAAAGATTCGGGTTTGGTAATTGAGATTATAAAGATCTTTGAGCCACCAAGTGATTGCATTCAAATGCCCCCATGACCTTTATTTTTTTATGCATGTTGCAGGGCATGGTGAAGTCGAGGTTCTGACAATGAACTTGAGTCGAGGATGACTCCAAAACAGCAAAAGGAGGATGATGAGGACATCATTCCTTTAGATACACACAACACTTCTCAAATTAGTATTGATGGAACTTGTGCATGACAATTGAGATTAGAGGTGAGCTCGTTTCTAAACATATGTCTTCCTTCCTTTGAGAATAGATTGCTACCTAATGACTTTATCATGATTAAAAATATTAGAGAGGGTCAAGGGAAGCATGAAGAAGGACTTAGAGATGCTCAAGACCAGCAAGGCATGTTCAACCTCGGAGGAGATCCAATCCATTTCAGGTTCGAGTCTAAACTTCAGAAGCAGCCAGCACTAAAATGGATGCATAGGTCAGATACGAGCTCTGTTTTAGATGTTCTAGATATTGATGGAAAGCTAAGAAGATAACCTTTCCAACGGCATTGGTCTCATATCTAAATTCAAACGGAGTCAGTTAGAGCCATAAAAAGAAGATGACAGCCAAAAACTGCTCTAGTGCTCCTAGGCCCATTAGTATTAGGGTTGCCCTTAAGAACACCCTAAACTCTATATAATCAGTAGCTACCATCATTAGCCTTAGGTTTTTGATTAGTTTTAATCTATTGTCAAATAGTTTTGCCGCTTGACGGTTTGTTGGATTCCAACTTCGCGAGTTTAATTCAGATTTTGCAATTGAGTTGCGTTCTTCCTTATTCCTGCTTGTGTTCATCGATCTGCAGGCTGGGATTAGCCTTCTTGGAGAGGTCAATTGTATATGCATGGTTGATAACCAGAGGAGAAGTGGTGCTACAATTGCACGGTTCGAATCTTGTTGGTTTGAGGCCGGATCGATTGTGTGTCGAATCTTCACCAAATTGAGAGTTACCATGACTTGATGAAAGATCCGGAACCACGTACACATCAAGTGGTTATTAGAGCTTTGAGTATATCATCAGGTTCACATCTATCCTTGTCTATTTTGCATGCATCCTATCGCCCACAGAAAAGCTGCTACACAAAAGAAATACCAGATCGTTAGGTGTTCCCCAGTCCAAGCCGTGTTTAGCCTTTGCATAATTTTATTTCAAAGTTCGCAGTGTTGAGTTTGTGTCCTTAATTTACATTTTGGTTGCTGGATTCGAAATCTTTTTGTATCCAGTTATTTTCCTTCGTCGTTCATTATTTTCATCGTTCAATTTATTATCCGTGTTCATATCTGTTATCTTGCATCAAATTTTTTCCCACACACCCATCCCTTGTTTCAACCACTAATAGATCCTCGCATCCACATCAACCATCCATAAGTTTCTACCATAAAATCATCTACAAAATTCGCACCAAATTTGACATTCAAATCTGTTTTCGGCCTTTCAAAAAAATGATACGGAGTTCCATCATTAAAAAGTCATAACTTTTGTTTTTGGACTCCAAATTAGACATATAAGTACTTTTTAGATATCTACAGAAATTTCCCAACATCTGAGGATCCTAGATTTAATGATTTCAAATCGGAAGTTTCTGTTTTCGCGCTCCAATATTTCAGAATAGATTTAGCTGAAATTTAAAATTTTCTCCAGGTCACATCTTTCATCAAATTATTCTCGAATTTGGTCGTGTACCATCTTTTGTGCTTATGGTTCAGAGATAAATATCAGAAAAATATGAGAAATATAAAAAAATTGAACATCAAGAAGCCAAAAATTAACTTTTGTTTTTTTCAAGTGCTGAACAATTTGCTGATTTCTAGAGCGCTATCGTTTGTGTTGTTGCTACCCTTTGATATCTTCATTCAAATTCTTGTAACATTTAGATTTTTTATAAAATTGGGCCAGCAACTAGAACATGATACTTAGAACACTTATTCAATGTTGCTATCTGTTATAGAATCGTGTTCCACTAATAAATTTTCAGCCCTATAAACTTCAGGTGTTCACCTCTAGTCAGCAGTGTATTCGACCTTGCAATTGCTACACCACTGATTTCAGGTTTCTCCTGCCACTGGTTGCACCATCATCTGCTTTGCTTATGTAAGAACCTTGCAAGAGCTCGGTAACCCATCCCACTGTAGTTGTAGGAATAATATTTTAGACTGTCTATGTGCTATTTTTCTAACAATGACAGAAAGAAAAGGAGGTGAAACCAAATTCAGTAGTACTTTGCAAAGAGCCATTAATAATCTCGATGCAACCTTTAAAAAACAAAATGAGCATGTGAACAATATGTTGGCAAATCTTGAGAGATGTAATCCACTTTAGAGAGATATTGCTCATGATCAAAGATGCGTGAGGTTCGGACCATTGCTACATCATCTCCCTCTACGAGTAATTATATTCTTTAATCTCTTCTTTTATACGATGGTTTAGATTCTATTAAATATATTGCTTGGGAAAGACAGATGGATAATATATTTGAACAATGTCGTATGTGTGAAAGGAGAAAGCTTTTTAACGTTGCTAGTGCATTAGTTGATAGTGCTTTAATTTGGTGGCAATGTTTATATATGGCTAAAAATTTCCTCGACATGGAGTGATGCTAAAATTTTAATGAGAAAATTTTTTGTTAATACATCTTCTGAACCTATGTCTAGTTATGATGTACGCTCTTTGGAGGAGGAGCTTTCGAGTGTACCTTCTATTGCACCTAACATTTTGCAGGAAATTGAGATCAAACAAGAAAAGTGATACAAACATGATAAAAGAAGGGATACACAATGTTCCATGCATAGCCCAAGGTGAGATGGATCATAACACGTCAAAAGATATTGCTGAAAATGTCACACCCGATTTTTAGGCTAAAACCAAGTGACCCTTTATGTGTGCCCAGGAATCAAGTTTCACACATAAAGCGACTTCATTAATGGTAAAAAGAACAATGTCTCGAATACACTGAATTTAACTTATTACAAGAATGACTAAGAGTCTTATAAAAGAAGAGATACAAAATGTTCCATGCTTAGCCCAAGATGAGACGGATCATAACACGCCAAAAGATATTGCTGAAAATGTCACACCCAATTTTGAGGCTAAAACAAAGTGACCCATTATGTGTGCCTAGAAATCAAGTTTCACACATAAAGCAACTTGATTAATGGTAAAAAGAACAATGTCTCGAATACAATGAGTTTAACTTATTACAAGAATGACTAAAACATCTTGGGCTTCCACAGGCAGTTGACCGAAGAGGTAGCTCGCCTAGGCTTCAGCTTCCGGGTCTTCAATGTTCTCCCAAACTTCTTCCTCTTCCTGAGAAGCATAAATAAAGAAAAGGTTGAGTACGAAATGTACTCAGCAAGTGTGGAAAAAAGATGACATGTGGCAATAAATAAGGCAAAGGCAACATAGGATTCTTTTGCATAAAAGCACACAATAGAGACACATTTTCTATTAAGCACCTATTTACTAAGTGATAGACATCGCACCTGTAGACCAATAGACGTACAACCTACCTGGCTGTAGCACCAACATAAGGACCAATCACAGTCTCCCAGTGTGATCACCAACATCACCAAACCATACCCAGTCCCACTAATCACCATGCATGCTCATGAACGTGAGCACGGCTGTCATGATAGTTTTAACTCTACAGAGATTGTACCCATGAGAAGTGATTTCGTCCCCTGTTTCCATATGGACTAAAGAATCTCCATTCCGCCCGTGCCAGCTTCGCACTCGCACACTTCCTTTGATGTGAAGGCCAAAAGATCACTTCAAGGCTTTTCTATGGCTTCCTCCAGCTTATATGTGCCCACTAAGATTTCACCCGTCACTAAACTAACCGTAACTTGAGAGGCCCCCTCTTGTGCCAAATGGTTCCCGGGAGTACACCCTCTCTTCCCCCACACATCTCGCTCAAGGCGGTTCCCAACGTAACCCTCTTTTCCCACTCTACCGGTCCATAGATTTGGAAAGATAATATACCAGGGGATAGTGCCAGTAACCTCGCACACAGCCCTACACTAACCATATCATTCATATCACTAATCTCTAGGTTGCTATTAAATAACCCAGTAATCCTCGTGAAACAAGTATGATAATGAATCAAATTAATAACACCTGTCCTGGCAACAGCAAGCTAAGCATATGATCTACCCAACAAAAAAGGTAAACTAGGGTGTCAAAGCATAATAAGGAAAGACTAGGTAAATCTAACAATAGGTGCGCAACCAATTTGACACAAGCATGCAATCTACAATATAGAAGTTTTGTAAATTAGGCACAAGATGGTCAAGGACACTTGCCATGCTGCTCCTGAGAGTAGTACTCGACAGCTTTGAAGTCTTGTTGCTAGAAGTCCTCATACTATGGGTCTGGAACAAAGTTGCCTAGCGTATGAAAGCACAAATAATCAATCAAATGCAACAAAATAGATCAAGATCAGTTTGATTATGCCATGAATGCTTAGGTTATTTCGATAAGATCATTTTGGTATAAAATTCACCTAATTTGGAGTTGCGGTTTGAAAATTATAGCATTTATAAGGTTTAGAGAGTAATCTGTAATTAATAATTTGGTCCTAAGGACCTATCTGTAATTTATGGAATTAATTAGGGACTAAAAAGTAATTACAGAAAATTTTAGGGACTAAAATGTAAATTTGTCATTCGACAAGGACTAATTTGTATTTAAGTAAAAGTTTAGGAGTCATCAGCATCCAATTGGTTCGAACCTTCTCGCGGTCATTGCACTGCACTATCACCAGCTTCCTCTCAATTGATTTGAACCAGTCATCAGCATCCAAAGGATCCTTGGCTTGAGAAAAAGTGGGTGGCCTAGTCCTCAGAAACTCGCTTAGCTTGTATTGGTTCTGATTTTACGGGGCTGCACCTTGATTCTGCTGCATCTAAGTGAGAGCTTGCATCATGTTCTGCATCAACTGCGTCTGCATAGCCATGATCTGTGCAAATGGTCCAACAAATCCATTGGCATTGATGTCGTCGTCGTTGTTGTTGCCATCATTGTTGTTCTAATTGTTCTGGTTGGAGGAACTTCCATTGCCAGCTGCATTGCTCCTGGTGTAAACCATCTGTTGTTTTGTAGGAGATGAGTTGAGATTGATATTCGAGATAGATGGAGAGAAGAAAGAATAAAGAATCCTAACTATATGCATCAAAGTGAACAAGGTAAACAAAGATTTATTCAAACTATAAAGATGAGGCTATGGACAAGGTGCCGAAACATTCCATAGCTAACATCACACACCAACTAGCACACAAGCACAATAGAATCTAACACAAGACACACTCCTAACGAAACTAAATGACTCTAATCGACTCTTAACACTGGGGTTTCCTATTACATCTTAAGATAAGAGGCATCCTACTCCGAGTTGCTGCTATACGAGTGTTGTGGGAGCGGTGAACCCATGAGTAGAAACCTGGAGGTAGTGAATGGTGCAGCTGGGCTTGGTGACGAAGAAGCATTGGTCCAGTTTCTCCCTTGCTCGCCTTCCACTTCCTCGAGCCTTGCACGGAGAAATGCATTTTCATCCTGAGTGATGCAATAGCATTGGCATAAGTCCAGCATCAGTTTGTCACTCCTCTCCTGACCTGCTTCGGAGTTTGAGTCGTCCTTCACGAGCCCTAGATACCTCCTTGTGCCTGGTTCCCAGCAAGGGAAATAGCGAAACTTTGAGTTCTGTAGCTTGTCCTTGCATTTGTGGCTCAGGCTTGTAATTGCGGCCCATGCGGCATCAGCAACCACTTTGGCTTCACTGGCTCTAGAAACTCGGGTGCGGTGATAATTGTACTCTTGGTTGCCATCATATGTTGTTACTTCCACCATCCACTCATCATTTTTTTTGCTTCGAGATGATCTGGTGAGTGAACAGGAGTGCAGAATACAGGCTAATCACATCTAGCAGTGCTCTTAGTTGTTCCGTGGCAACTCCTCCGATCTCTCCATCGGAATGGAACCTCCGAGGTGTGCGGTGTCATGGCCTCACATCTTCTTGATCCTCTTCCACTCTGGGTGACAGTGTCCAACCACATTCCTCCTCTTGCAGTTCCTCTTCCGGCTCCGACTCTTCTAGTTCCATTGGCTCCTCCTGGGGTTCCACTGGCTCTTGGGGTGCTGCCTGTCCTTGAGTTGCTTCTTGTACTAGTTCTTTGTGTACAGTGTAGATCTTCCTCTCATAGGGTTCTTCCTTCAAGTCGCTGATCACCCTGCTTTCATACTTCGGTTGGTCTCGTGGTATGGGCGGGGTTGATCTCTTGGCAAACCTTCTTGCGAGCCGTCCTTGTGGTACTCCTTTTTGTCCAGTCTGCTTCTGTGGCGTGTGCTTCGTTCTTGCCATCTACAATTTTAGAAGAGCATGTATTGGAAAACTTAAATAGAATTAAGATGCGAAGAAAATGAAATTTTTGCAACACTTTTGGCACATGGTTTTGTAATTAAGATCCTAGACATCCATTCTACTCTTGCATCCTACAGTCAACACGGCTTTGATACCACTTCTGTCACGCCCGGTTTTAAGGCTAAAATCAAGTGACCCTTTATGTGTGTCTAGAAATCATGTTTCACACATAAAGAATTCATTAATGGTAAAAAGAACAATGTCTTGAATACACTGAATCTAACTTATTACAAGAATGACTAAGAGTCTTTAGAAATTATTACAAACCAAAGCAACTAAAATATAAACTAAAATGTCTTGGGCTTCCACAGTCAGTTGACCGAAGAGGTAACTCGCCTAGACTTCAGCTTCTCCTTCAACTGAGCAGCATAAATAAAGGCAAGGTTGAGTACGGGATGTACTTAACAAGTGTGGCAAAAGATGACCAGTGGCAATAAATAAGGCAGAGGCAACACAGGGTTCTTTTGCATAAAAGCACACAATAGAGACACACTTCTTAGTAAGCACCTATTTACTAAGTGACAGACATTGCACCTATATACCAACATACCTACAGCCTACCCGGCTGCAGCACAAACAAAAGAACCAATCAGAGTCTCCTACTGCAATCACCAACATCACCAAACCATACCCAATCCCACTAATCATGTGAGGGTCCACGCATGTTCATGACCGTGAGCATGGCTGTCATTACATTTTTAACTTTGAAGATGTTGTACATATTCCCCACGAGAAGTGATTTCATGCTCTGTTTCCAGGAGGACTAAAGAATCTCTATTCCGCCCGTGCCTGCTTCGCACTCGCACACTTCTTTTGGTGTGAAGGCCAAGGGATCACTTCAAGGCTTTTTCATGTCTTCCTCCAGCTTGTACATGCCAACTAAGGTTTCACCCGTCAAGAAACTAACTGTAACCCGAGAGGCCCCCTCTTTTGCCAAATGCTTCCCAGGAGTACACCCTCCCTTCCGCACACATCTCGCTCCAGGCTGTTCTCGACGTAACGCGCTTTCCCCGCTCCACTGGTTGGCACGCACAGAACTGGTCTCCACCACTTACTACGCTAGACCGCACCCATACTTGGCTCGTGGTTGTACTGTTGCACATGGGTGGTCGCTCCACGAATCGGTCCTTAGATTTTAGAAGATAACATACAAAGGGACAGTGCCGGTAATCCCGCACGTAGCCCTACACCAACCATATCATCCAAATCACTAATCTCTATGTTGCTATTAAATAACCCATTAATCCTCGTGAAGCAAGTATGATAATGAATCAGATTAATAACACCCATCCTAACAACAACAAGCTAAGCATATGATCCACCCAACAAAAAGGTAAACTAGGGCGACAAGACATAACAATGAAAGACTAGGTAAATCTAACATTACG
Organism: Zoysia matrella; assembly: GCA_001602295.1. NCBI lineage: Eukaryota > Viridiplantae > Streptophyta > Magnoliopsida > Poales > Poaceae > Zoysia > Zoysia matrella. The sequence continues at coordinate 40,175 of BCLG01001744.1, forward strand.
TGCGCAATCAATTTGACACAAGCATGCAATCTATAAGATAGAAGTTTTGTAAATTAAGCACAAGATGGTCGAGGACACTTGCCTTGCTGCTCCTGGGAATAGTACTCGACGGCTTCAAAGTCTGTTGCTGGAAGTCCTCGTACTGCAGGTCTGAGACGAAGTCGCCTAGCGTACGAAAGCACAAACAATCAATCAAATGCAACATAACAGATCAAGATTAGTATGATTATGACATGAATGCATAGGTTATTTCGATACGATCGTTTTGGTATAAAATTCACCTAATTTGCAGCTATGGTTTGAAAGTTATAGCATTTATAAAGTTCAAGGACTAATCTATAATTAATAATTTAGTTTTGAGGACCTATCTGTAATTTCAGGAATTAATTAAGTATTAAAAAGTAATTACAGTTTATGGGCTAATATATAAATTTTGTCACTTGGCAGGGACTAATTTGAAATTAAGTAAAAGTTTAGGAGTCTTTCAAAAAAATTACAATAATTAATTATTTTATAATTATTATAATTATTTTTAGATTAATAATATTACTAATTATTTTATTCTTATATTTATTAATTAATAGATTAATCTAAAATTAATTAACCTAAATTCCTAATTAATTTTAATTAAATCGGCTACATTGACATCATCATGTTAATCTGGGCCTTAGATTTCAAAATGGACGGATGGAATTAAGTTGTACACGTGGCCTTGGTGCGTTGCATTTGGATTGGCCGTTCGAGATTTAATCTAATAAGTGGAGGGGTCTGATCTAATTGGATCCTTCCGATCCTTGGCGGGCGTGCCTGGCAGGGTGGCGGCCTGGCCGGCTGGCCGGTGGTGCCATTGGCGGTCGACTCTGGCGAGCTCGTCGAGCTCGTCGGGGCACGGTTCTCGGCAGGGTTGGGCTTAAAACAATAATGGGGACAACGCGGTGTTCACCTTGGGGTTGATCGAGGACGGGGACCGCCGGAGGTGAGGTCGCGGCAGCGAGAACCTTCGAGGAAACTTCGACGGCATCGCAGGGCTTCTCTGGGCGGCGGTGCTCGACGAGGCTTGGACGGCAAGGGCGACACGGCACGGGTAAGAGCGGCGTGGGGTCAGCACGGGCTGGGGCGGCTACGGTAGGCGGTGCGACGGTGAGGGCGGGGAGGCGAGATTTGGGGAGGAGAAGGGGGCCGGGGCGGTGCTTAAATAGGGGGAAACAGGGGCGTCCGAGGCAGGGAGTCGGTTGGGGTGCGGATAGGTTTGAATCTCGGGTAAATCGGCGTCGGTTGAAGGGATTTGGCGGCGCGTGCGGCTAAGTCGCGGGGGAGGTTGGAGGAGGCTGGAGGAGGGGGATGACAAGCGGGCCCTGCGTGTAAGAGGGAGGAGAGGTGAGGGTGGGGTGCGGCTGGGCTTGGGCTGGTAGGGGAGTGGGCCACGCTAGGGAGTGGTGGGCCGGCGGGGTGAGGAGAAAGGGAGGGATAGAGAGAAAGAGGCACAGGGAACTGTTTTTGTCATTTTACTTTTATTCTTTCGTTAATTCTTTTGCTTCTCTAATTAATTGTTTAATTGCTCATAAATTATTTTATTTCTATTGCAACAATTTATTTGGATGAGAATGAAATGCTATGCAAAGAATGATATGCAATGCATTCCTAGCAATTTTTAATTTGAGAATGATTTTACTCTATTCTAATTTGTGAAATGCAATTAAAGAATTCAAATTTTTAATATTTGAAAAAATTTAAATTTTTTGGGCGTTACAAAAAATGAGAAGAAACTTATTGAACATCGATCTACAAAAGGTGAAAATATTTTAGTTGTGCTGAAATTTTTTATCCGTCCTACAATTATCAAGCAACCGCTAGCATCACCATTTATCCATTTATCTTTATCAATGTTTGATTTGTCCACTGGTTCTTGTGATAATCTTGAGTTGTGTGCTGATATTTTTATTCTTTCCATGCAACAAACATTGAATGAATTTGATACTTCTTATTTTTGTCCATTCACTAGTGCTGAAATTAAACATTTGACTCCTATTACATGTGAAAATGATTTGCTGAAATTGCTATATTCTCCAAAAACTTTGAGTTATTTTGAGTATGATACCATTTGTGATCTAACTTATGTAGAGGTAGTGATAGTTGCCGAAACTGAATTGCCTCTATTCGTTAGGAATAATTTTTATGTTACAGGCAACTATGATCATAGAGGTGTGTTTAGGGTGAATAAAGTTATATTTGCTCAAATTTGAAATCCTCTTGCATGGTGAAAATAAATGATAAACTAGATGATGGAAAGACACAATATCATGCCATGTCATGTTTATCTATTTGTCTGAGGCTACATAGTTTATGCCTTCACATAAGAATGATAATGATGATGCTGATCGTGCGGATTACTCATGTGATGCTTTAGTGTGCAAATATGCTTTGTTTGCATGTCATGATCTTTATAGCTATTGGGCCGCTCCTGTTAGTAACCATTTGCAGAAGTACCATGATACAATTCTTGAAGAAATACCTCCAGGACTTTCACCCATTAGAGTGAGTGAGCACAAAATTGGGTTGATTCCCTTTATCAAATCGTGCTAACTAAGGAAGAAAGCTGAGGACGGCTTGCCATTAAGAAGGGGAGAATGATGAGATTATAAGGATCTTTGAGCCACCAAGTGATTGCATTCAAATATTCCAATGGTCTCCACTTTTTCATGCATGTTGCAGGGCATGGTGGAGTCTAGGTCCTGGCAATGAACTTGAGTCAAAGATGACCCCAAAACAAGAAGGGGAGGACGATGAGAACATCACTTCTTTAGATACACATAACACTCTTCAAATTAGTATTGATGGAACTTGTGCACGATAGTTGAGATTATGGGTGAGCTCGTTCCTAAACATATGTCTTCCTTCCTTTGAGAATAGATTGCTACCTAATGACTTTATGATGATTAGGAACATTGGAGAGGGTCAAGGGAAGCATGAAGAAGGACTTGAAGGTGCTCAAGACCAGGAAGGCACGTTCAACCCAGGAGAAGATCCAATCCAACTCAGGTTCGAGTCTGAGTCAGACTCCACAAGTAGCCAGCACTAAAACGGATGCACAGGTTGCATACGAGCTCCGTTATGAACGTTCTAGATATGGATGGAAAGCTAAGAAGATAACCTTTCCAATGGCATCAGCCTCATCTAAATTTGACTAGAATCAGTGAGAATCATTAAAACAAAATGATGTCCAGAAATTGCCCTAGTGCTGTGACACTATGTTTTGGCTTTTGAGCCGTGTATGTTTCCTAGGCCCATTAGCGTTAGGGTTGCCCCTAAGAATTCCCAAAACTCTATATAATCAGTAGCCACCATGATTAGCCTTAGGTTTTTGATTAGTTTTAATATGTTATTAAACAGTTTTGCACCTTGACAGTTTGTTGGATTCCAACTTCGTGAGTTTAATTCCTTTTTCGCAATTGAGTAGCGTTCTTCTTTGTTCTTTCTTGTATTCTTCGATTCACAGGAGAAGTGATGCTGTGATTGCGGGGTTTGAATCTTGTTGATTTGAGGCCGGATCAGTTATGTGTTGCATCTCCACCAAATCGAGAGTTACCATGACCTGATGAAAGATCGAGAACCACGTACAATCAGTTCGTGTCTCCAAGGGAAAAAGAATAAAAGGGTTTCAGTAGGACTATGTTTTAGAATATGCCCTTGTACAAGGAAATCTTTCGTGATAAAAGTGCAAGGTACATCTAGTTTAATAACGTATCCATGTTCTAGAGCCCCTATTTTTCTTGCAATGTGATGTATCAAAGTTGTGCACTCTATTGGTCCTTTGGTCCAAAAGTTTTCTAACCATTATTTTATCATGACCCTTATAGGTGAAACTTTAATTTTCTGGATCATGGCAAAGAGGAGCTTCAATTTATCCGTGCCAACAATCCTAAGATCCTCTCTAGGAAACAAAGTCATGGCTAGCCATTTATGCATGAGTCGAAGCATGGGATGATGAATATCATTATTGCATGGCTTTGAAGCATCATCTCTAGCATTTATTTCTAGCCAAAATGCATTCCTATTGAATTCTTTAGTAACAAGATCAAGATTTGTGACACGTTTGGGACTAAAACCGAGGAGTCAGTTTAGGTCTCCCCAAAGAACCTTATAGTTCTTTCCAAAAAGATGGAAGGAGATCTCGTCGCCATCCTCCGCTAGTGTGCGAAGGAATTGGATGGGTAGAAGGCATGAGCCTGCCTCATCCACTGGCACAAACTTGTGCCATCTTATTGCTTTCCAAATTGAAGCGAATTCGATGTCCATACCTGTTTTTCGTAGTAGCTCCATATCGTACGCTCACGTAGGAGTGCAAAAACAGTTCCTGATCATGTTGTAGCTTTGCGTTCGTGGATGTTGATGAGGTCGAGGTTGTCGTCCATGTAGAGCATGACCTTCCATGGCCAGAGATGATGGAGCGTGGTAGGCTTGGCTTGAACTCGTGCTTCCCTTGCTACTTGAACGGAGTGTCCTCTTGAGGCGGTTCATCCTTGCATGAAGGTTTAGCACGACGGACACTTGGGCAGAGAAAAAATGAATGAGTGGGTGACCGTCCAAGCGTGAGGCAAGACTAAAATTCTAAGGAAACATGCAAATGCAAAAATGGAGGGCTTCTCTTCTGAATTCCAAAGGTGGAGAGTGTGTGTGAGAGCTCAAATGAGAGGAAGTGGGAGTGAGTGAGTGAAGAGCCTCACCCTCACCCTCACCCCTTCTATCTATACAGGGAGCTCCACTACCCCTTACTTGCATGCAACGGATCTTTTGCCACATCCACCATGAATATTCCAGCCGTTGAAAGTGGTAACCAAGGACTGGGCACCAACGGACACCAGCCAGGGTCGACCGACCGGTGGGGTCGGTCGACCTGGGCCTCCACTTCGGTGACCGACCCTCGCAGTGGAGCCGTTGGGCCTCCACTTCGGTCAGACATTTCCAATGGTCCAGTGGGCCCCATTTACAGCGTTAAATGCGTGGAATAAAATTCAGGGGTCCAGGATTAGGATTTTTAAAGAGCAATCTTCATGCAATAATTATTGGAATATAAACATGATTTGAAAAATTCAAATATCCTAATGCAATGGGAAAAATTCAAATTTGAAATCCAAACATGCAATTTGGGAATTAAACATGACATAACTACCGAATCACTTTTTGGTGAGAACTTGTTTTTTTAGGTCCGACAAATGGGACCTTTTCCCAGAATTTCAATTTGAGGATGATTCAGGTTGCCTCGGGATCCTCCCAATTTCAACAGTGGGACATGAAGCAGCAAGCTAAGCTAACAGGGTTTCTATCATTTTATTAGAGCTATGCTGACTCTTCATGGTAGATGAGAAAGTCTCTGATTTACCGTTGATGCTTTCTAAAACCTTATCATTAGCCACAAGCCTAATTTAGCAGTGGTTGTATTAATTTTAGCTTGGCCTAAGACTAGATCTTTCAAAGAAGTGTGGTTAGAATTGAAAGTATTGGGATTGCCATTGTTACGTCCTTGGTAGTAGGGTTGAGGTTGATTCCATCCTTGCCCTCCTTGTAGACGATACCCATTGTTGTTTTTGTTCATCTAGCGTACATCTTCATGGTCTCGGGGCAGTCGTCTCCTGAGTGTCCAGTGTTGCCACAGACCTCACATGTCATGCAAATGTCTAAGGCCTGGACAGATCCCATTTCCGTTGTGTTGTCACGGTGCTTCAAAAGGAGATCCATCTTCGCTGCAAGCATATCAACTTCTTTTAGGGTATGCATACCTCGCTTCTTGAGCCGAAGACGGTCGCACTCCATCCTTGGTTTGCCACCATATTCTCGATCAGTTCCGTTACCTTTGTGATGGTGAGTGAGAAGAAAGCACTCCAGCAGAAGCATCAATGTGGCCACGGGCTGAAGTTATCAATCCGTTGTAGAAGTTCTTAATCAGGAGCCAGTCATCAATTTGTGGTGAGGGCAGGCCAGGATGTACTCCTAGAAGCGCTCCCATGCTTCAGAAATTGACTCGTCGGCTGCTTACTGAAAACTTGAAATTTTTAATCGAAGAGCGTTGGTCTTGCCCATCGGGAAGAATTTTGAGAGGAATGCGTTTGAACACTTGTCCCATGTGTCCATAGCACTTCGGTTAGAGTAGAACCATTGTTTCGCTCTCCCCAGCAGAGAGAAAGGAATTAGTCGGAGTCGGATGGCATTTTGGGTGACTCCCCTGATGGTGAAGATGTTGCAGAGCTCCAGGATTTGTTGTAGGTGTGCACTTGCATCCTCGTTAGCCTTCCCACAAAATGGGCTGACTTGCACCATGGTGATAAGGCCAGTCTTGATCTCAAAATTTGCATCTCCGATGTTGACAGTGGGTCCTGTAAGTATGTTAATAGCAGAAGGAGCTGAAAAATCACGGAATGTCTTCTGGGCCATCTCTTTGTCACTCAGTGGTGGAGGTTCAAAGGTCTCAATCGCCGAACGGATCTTCAGGGAAGGTGAGACTTGAGGTCAACCCTTCCTCAGCAGCCAGGATTATCATTGAAGTTCTTGGGTCTTGGGCAATTTGAACTTGTTCCTACACTATCCTATTTTCACACAAAGGAAAAAACAGATAAGATAAACCTACTAAGACAAAGTCACTAAATAGAGTAGGATTTTCTTGAACTAGCCTAGAATAAATTTCTTCCTAAATACCACTGCCTTCTCCGGCAACGACACTAGAAATGCTTTTATTGGTGTTCGTTACATCACTTGAAGTTGATAAAAGTACTGGCCAATGGTAAATTCACACTAAGTCGGATAGGATTCCCGAAGTGCACGGAATTACCATAGTAGCATTTATCCCAAAGGAAGGCATGGCTAGTATTCAAGGATAGAAATGTATTCTTAGGACTAATTCATGGTAGTACTATTCATTTTGAAATAACCAAGTCCAAACAGGGGTAAGCATATATGAACATGATAGTGGACATACACACATCGGATCACTACTCCACTCTATTCTGAATACAAGTGAGTGATAAGCATATTAACAAGTCTAGTTCCTATTGTATTTTCTAAATTAGTCTCATGAGTATACACATTATCTAGTTAACTCCAGAGGCACCCAGGCACTACTAGGGTGATGCCTTCTGACTTGATTTGATAAGCCAAAGTGCACCGCCTTTAATAGGCCCTACATCATACCCAAACGTGAAGGACTACAACACGGACCGGGCTATCACTACCTGCCGCCTCCCTCAACAGACCATGGGTTACACCTGCATTTAATGTAGGTGAATAACCTGGACACCATTTACACATTATCCAACTATACTTTAATCCTCCTAGGTAGAACAGCTTGGACTAAAGCATACTAACAGCACATTGAACTGATGCTGTGGCATATACTCCTAAACATGCATTAACTAATATAATAAGTAACCTGTACTTAGCATAATAATATGTAGGTCTATGAACAAAAAACATCAAACAAGAATAACTTTCCCATAAATATAACTACAAAGATACTAAGGAAGACATAATAAAAGGAAACTATATCTTTATTCATGACCAAAATCAACATGAAAGGAAATGATACATAAGAAGAGTACTCACTAACTTCTCCAAGATGACTTGGGAGCTATGGAGGAACTTCTCCAGCCTAATGGCACTCTGATAATGGAGACCTAATGGATATGATAAATTATGGTGTGTGTTGAAGTGGGGAGTGAGGGGGTCCTATTTATAGTCTATCAACGACGGTGTGGAGACTTGGTTCGCACGCAAGCCACATGAAATATCTACAAAAAGCGCGGAAGAAATGCCACGTCGAGGATGATTGGAAAGGCGGCCAGCCAGGTCGGCCGACCCTGGGGTGGGCTGTCCCTGGCCCATCTTTGGCCTGTGTCCCCCTGGTGGGTCTTGTGCGGGGTTCTTTCGAGATCTGTTGGAATATTCTTTCTATTTCCGCTGGTTGACACCTTGCCACATGGCTTTGCCTGATTCATTGGTTTGTTGACTTTCAACATTTTGGGCCATTTTCTCACTTTCTAAAGTTGATTTTCACTTGCATTTTCTCCATGTACAAGTAGAACTACATTTTTCGGAATAAAATGTGTCCAAGAAATGTTAAGTCTTTGTTTATTTTCCGTGGTTCATTGGCTGTATAAATGGTACTTGAGTACCACCATCAGAGGTACATACTGGGCGAATTACTAAGTTTTGAACTGATGTCTGGCTAGGCACGGTGCCTTTAAAACTGATTCTCCCACGCCTATTTATTATTTGTGAAAATCCGGATAGCAGTGTGGCTGATTGCTTTATAAATGATCATTGGCAATTTCACTTTTGTCGCCAACTTGGGAGTGAGGACATACAAGAATGGGAACTTTTCCTTAGTTTGGCCGTTGGTATTAGTTCGGATGAATCTGAGGATAAGGTTTTTTGGGCCTTGGATAAGAGTAACTCCTTCTCCACTCGGTCCCCGTACAGATCCATCACCTTTCATGGTGTGAGCAGCTGAAATCTAGCTCAGATTTTTTTTGAGGGGGAGTGTCATTGGTAATATTACACACATGCCACTACAGTCATCCGTTGAGTTTGAAACAATTGTACTGACAACATTATTCAGTCACATGATTAAAGTACTAGCACAATCATCCACTGCATTGGTACAAGAAAATTTAGCCCCCAGCTGACAATCCAGCAAATTACATCAGGAGCTAATGATCGTCAACACATCTCTGCAGACTGGAATAGAAGCTGATGCTATCCAGTACACATCAGGAGTCATCATCAACCTAAGTAAAAGATCAGGCTAGAAGGAACAGAGCAGCAATCAGCACCGATGTCGTACCCTATTTCTGAGATACATTGTGCATCACGTATCAGTCCCTGGATCAGTGGGTGATATGCACAAACACAACAGAAAGTATATCAAAAGCATACTTCGGATAAGATATTATACCTAATACCTGACCTTTAGCAGCAACACGGTGAGGATTAAGGCATCCACAGCGGTTTAACCAGCTAGAGGTGAAGCAGACCGCAAAAACAAAGACCCAACTCCGCAAGCAACTTGGGAGGCAGAATGAAAATCAGCACGTTGTCGTCTTCTACGAACATCCTCGACTAAAGCCACAAATGCAAAAGAGTGAGTGCATAAGGTACTCAGCAAGCCCTAACACTAAGCAGAGGCATACTGATAGATGCCTATATGGTTTTAGCAAGAACAAGACACAAGGGTTCCTTTGCAAAAATCCATTTTCAGCATGGTTCGCTAGAGGAGATTTTAGACCAGGGGATCAAACATTTGCTTATCATCATTTGAGTGGGTGGACCTGAGGGAGATTAAACCTTTCTTGCCAGTTCTCAAGTTTTAACTGGAAGGGCCTCCAACAGCCGAACCAGACACTTTTCAAAACATAGGCAACTACACCCATTCGCACAATCAAGGAGGTATGGGAGACTAATCATTGTGAGCCCAGACAATAGTATGTCATATCCAATGACAACGGACTTTCCGAACAGATTTTATACTCTGCAGAGATTGTACATTTTACCCATAGGCTATGCCCTCTTTACAGGAGAGAAACGTAATGCTAGTCTCACCTTATCTGCCCATCCCCGCATGACCACCTCGGGAAGCAACCAAGGACTATAACACAAGTATTCACTTTTCTTAAGTTGTCAGGTACTTCATTTTCCTCTGCTGACTTAGATACGCTGAGCCGAGGTACTTCTTTTTCCGCTGAGTCAAATCGCTCAGGTACGTTCCTCCCCGAGTGTCCATCCTTGGTCCCCGATGCCCTACTAGCTGCCCAGTGGAGCATATGGTAGATGCGAATAAGTTAGGGTAAGTCCTTCCCATAAAATAGGTTCTGTGATTGTACGAAATCACTATGCTAAGGTCCGATGAATCGGTCCTTATGCGGTCAGGGCGAGCGCTTGTCCACGACAGGTGGACTAGACCGAAGCTTAACACATATCACCATATCACCACTAGAAGCCTCGCCCTCCAACCGGAAATTACCTTTCTCCACCTAACACATGTTGCACTATCACCCACCCATTTTATTTTACTCACATCACTAAGCACACATTAACACTTTTTGGAAAATATTGGTGTATGGTGTGATAATGCGTGACATCACAAGAGAGTCCTAAGCATTCTAATATCAAGGCAACTTTTTGGTCATTAAAAGTATTTAATGACGGAATTCCTATAGTTAACAAGGGGTACCATCGACGGGGTAAGAAGGTGGTATTTGATATTAATGAAAGCAAGTAACTGACATTAGTATAAATACTTGTAACAAGTAGGATCATTACTGCACAACGTTTAAATGGACAGAAAATACATGCAAGCATTCAGGCCACGTAGGTGTGAAACAAATCATAAGATTAATATAGTCAAAGTGGTTAGAGCTTACCTACATATCCTTAATCTTTGGAGCTTGATGTCGGAATCTTCGAGCTTGTCCTTGTGTGTTAGTCCTTTTGGCTCCTCTTGGAATCCGGCTATTCCTCGAGCTCGATGTTGTCTACACAGTAAAATTCGCCAAATAAAACTACCATAAAAGAAATAAAAACTCGAGAAAAATTGATAAGATCCAATTAAACTTCGAATAAGAGCCGAATAGACTCCACGAGGACAACTCAGGTGTAACACTTCATGTTTCTAAATAAAGAAGTGACGTTGTTCAAAATTCAAAATCTCGGGATTCGAGCTCAATTAATTTTTAACCTTTCAAGCAAGTTCAAATTTCAAAATGCACATTCGAACTTTTTCAATGAAATGTTGTGAAATTAAAATCTCATTTGAAAGGTTTAGAAAATATTTGAATTTAAGAAGTTTTTGTAAAATTTTATAAAAAAATAAAAAGACCCAAATGATTTTGCAAAATTTATATAATAAAAATTTATTTTGAATTTGAACTCAGGCTCAATATTATTGTTGTTCATCTTCAAATGTTTTACCCCTCTGCAAAATTTCAAGTTTACTTGAGCTCGGGAGGTATAGATTTCAAAGCAAATCAGTGGCAGCACAGAAAATCTCCAAAAATTCGAGGAAAAATCAAAAAAGGAAAAATCCCGCGGACCCCGCCTGTCAGCCACACTATTGCCTTGTCCCCAACCTCCTGCTGCCAACACACCTGGACAGGCGCCGGCTGCACGCCCCTTGCCATGTACGCATGCCACCAAACCGAGGACGTGTCCCACTCCATTTGCCGTGCAAGTAGTACTCCCGGCCTCGCTCTGCTTTCTCCCTCTCGCCTGCACGCGAGCTTCCCCTGCCGAGCGCCGCTCTCCACTGTGGAATGCCACAACAAAGCTCGCCCCCGCCCTTCTCCATGTCGAGCAGCTGTTCCCTTCCTTTCTAGAGCCTCCAAGCACCCCAGTTCGCCTCCTCCCCGACCGTTTTTGCCGGATTAGAGCTTTACCCCAACTTTCAAAGTTTTGGAGCCGCCACCACTCCCCGGCCAAATCCAGCGATCTTGGTCGATCGTCGGGTGTTTTCTCCTAGCCTCAAACTAATGAGGTCCTGGCGCACCTTCTGAACCAACTTATCGATCAATTACTTGAACCTTGGCACAGGATTTTGGCACAGTAAACCCGACCAGCCGCTGACCCCGTCACCCTCGACAACGACTGTCGTGTTCCGGCCTTCCCCGCACCTGCACACTTGACGCCGGTGTTACACGCGCCTCGGTGAAGCTCTTGGTACTCTCCAAGTGGCTTTCCATCACCCCGTTGAAGCTCCTGCCATTACCGAACCCCGTCACGGCCCGCCTCTCGTCGCCGGCCCGATTCCAGTGAGAATCTCACTCCAAGGACCCTCCCACTGTTCTCCTCTCGCCACGCAGATCAGTTTTATGTGCAAGCCATCACGCTTGGCCGCTGGCGGCCGCCTACTGTGAAGACACCGCTGCACCGGCTGTCCTGGCCGCCATGGCTGTCTGGGAACTCGGCTCCCCGGATCTTCTGTGACCGGACGGATCCAATGCGGCTCATTCCCGTGGGCAACGTGTGGCTGCCCTAAATGGGCCAGATTCTCCTGAAGCCCACTGTGTGGCCAGCTCATTTGCTGGCTGGAAAAAATTTATTTAAATGCGAAATCGTTTGCTAATTGTCCAGAAATTGGTTTAAATTTGTAAAAAATCATAGAAACTTCATTATAACTCCTAAAAATGTGAAATAATTTTTATTAGGATCCTCTCAACTAGAAGTATATTCTGGAGCTAATAAATTTCCATTTTACGCATGAAATTAATTTAGTCAATTCAGATCATTAAGTACTTGATTAATGCATTATCATTATTCCTTGGCATGATAAAAATCCTGAAAAATTTACTTTTATGTTCCTTTAATAAAAATTTTTGTTTTAGAAAATTTTTATATTTATTTTCATCAAAAAATAATTTTATAAGCATTTTATTATAATTAAACCGTTTTTAATTCATTATAAATCCCTGTGATTTCAGTAAATCCTGAAAATTTCTCAAAAATCTATTATTAACCTTTCTAATTTGTGAATAACTCAATTTATATTTTTATTTTGTGAAAATCATTTTAAAGAATGTTTTATAACTAAAGGTACTATTCACCTTTTGAAAATAAAAAGCTATTGAATCCATTTAAATTTAAAAACGTGCATAACTCAATTCCTTGCATATCATATCATGTCTAGGACCCCATCCAGCCGAAGCGAAGCTTAAGGATGTTCGGTCGGCCCTAGATTCTAACTGGGAGCGAAGCCCAGGCAAGCCTCGGTGCATTAACCCCGTTTTAAGTTTTTTTCTCACTGTGTATTGTATGGTTAATGTGCTGTGCATTAAGTTGTAGTAATTGTTTGGAACTTTAGACTGCATGATAGTACCATTTACCCTGTGTGAGTTTATATTGGTACAGGTAACTTGATGTAGAGCTAGGCAAAGTTTTATTTTGGTAGAAGTCGAGTGAATGGAAAGTCACTCGCAAGCTAGACGTTTTACCACATATTAGACTTAGGGTTTAATTTATCCCACAAATTAATAAATATGAGACCAGACGGAGATGTTGTATAGGAGGGTTTGTGAAGGCTGGGCCTTCACGGGGGTAGCCCCGTCTGTGTCGGTTAAGGACCGACTCGAGTGTGGCCCTGTTAAGCAAGTTTGAACAGTACCGAGTACATACTGGGGATATGAGACTCAGAAAACCGATGTAGCTCAATATCGTAGTGGTTGGACGTAACCCTACCTCTCTTTTGGCGAGGAGTAGGCAAAGACTTGTGTCTAACCATAGATAGATCCTGGGGATTATTACATGGAGGACCCTGTTCTTGGGAGAGGTAGGCGTTGGACCGGCTCTATGGTGTTGAGTGAAAGGTTGCCACATGCGGCTTTCGGGAAGCGCGTACGTGTCGTGTATTTCAGGTTTTTTCTTGCTGGTGTAAATTGATTATAATCACTGCCCCTCACAGTAACTAGTACCGCTTGTTCACTGCGTCATGTCGTAGTAATAATGTACTCCCTCTGTTACAAAATAGTTGCCATTTTCACCAATACACATCTCTCTCATTTCCCACTGCATATTCTCCCACTTTCCACTGCACATTCTCTCCCTCAATTACACTCTTTCCTATTTCCAATGACAGTTATTTGGGAATAGAGGAAGTACATAAATAAATAATAGTAATATGAACTGTTTGCTTAGTTTATAGACAATTGCTTGGCAACCATGTTTGATATAGTGTTATAGCGCAAACTAAATTTATATTTCGTGAACTTAACTTACGCTAAAACTTGCATATAAGGACTCACTATATTAGCGCTGATTTTGCAAATGGCCATCCTATGTAAGTCAGCCTTATCATATCCTTGGAGTCGGCTATAGTTGGTCACGTTGACGGGTAAGACTTGCTGAGCATTTGAATACTCAGAGCTTGGTTCTTTGTGCTTTTGTGTGCAGGTGGTTGCTCTCTCTCCCTCCTCTGGACCAACTGGTGGAAGCAACCCTTCGAGGGTGACTTTCTCCATTGGGAGCCGTGCTCGCCGCACTCCTGTTGTTTGCTGCTAGAAGATGCATCGTATGGGCTCGATGTCATCTTATGCATAGTCTTCCAGGAGACCCTTGATTAAATCAGGTTAACACTTCTGCTCTTTTAAAAACCTTTGTTTTATAAACTTAAGCAACAATTTGTAGTATATTTTATCGTGATTGAGTTGTACTGTTAGTCCTCGCTTCGTTGAGTGACAACCAATAAGATCCTGTGGTCGATGGATCGTCTCCTCGCGGAGCGATCCATCACAGACTTGTATCAAAGCAATATCGGGGACAATACGACTTTAATGCTATTTTCAAAAAGCTAACTTCGCTGAAAGCCCCTAGTTTAAGCCCAAATAAGGACTATAATAGTGTTTGACTGATCAGGTGGCTGTTGTCAGAGAGTGCTAACTGCCGACCCTTAGTTCGTGTAGAAATCGAGTTGAGAGATTGTGTTGCCACCGAGGTCGTACAGTCAACTATATTGGCCAAATTTTTATTTTGATGAGGACTGTAGGACGTTTGCATATTGAGCATTTGCATTTAAGTCATAAATAACCAAATCATCTAAAAAGAAATATCCTGACATGTTTTAAAAAGGTTTAAAAGTTTGAAAAGTTTTTATCCAGCCTACTTTGGGGTAAAGCCACTCTGAATTTCAACTGCTATCGCAGTTAGGGCAGATTGCATAAAATTTTTGTTGAGCATGCGCTTGGGAAGACTAGGTGGTTGACCTGAGTGTTTAGAATTTTGGTAGATTGATTTTTATGCGCGAAGAAGGTGACAAAGGCTAAAGTGATCAGCAGATAGAAATGCCTCTACCGCAGCCAACCTTGACCCAAGTTATCGCGGCTATTCTTTAGTCGTGGAAAGAGCAGACACAAGAAGCCCATCTCAAAACTCTACTAGGCAGCATAGTAGTTCTCACTCGGCCTTTTGCCCATGATCACTATCACCAATCCGCCTCCAAGAATTCTATTTTGAGGTCGATACCATCTGGTTTGTTGCCCCCTACCTTGCATTCCAACCTTCATCCCAAGTATTTCGAAGTAACTTCGGCGCATCTGTTCAAGAAATTTGCGACCCTGCAGAATCCTGCGACTTCAAGCCCTTCTAGTTCCATATTTTCTTGACCAATCTTCGAGATTAAGGACTCTATAGAAAGGTTGTGATATTCTCTTCAAGTTAATCTTTGTGCTCTTTGTGCCCTTTGTGCTCTAATATTTGACTCCAAATCTTTTACTCATACCTTAATCATCACTGTTTTTTGATCAGCCATCTATTTCGACTACTCAACAGCATATCATAATGCTCTCAACCCTTGTGACTTGTTTGTGCGCTATCAGTGAAGGCCTTGAATTCTCTCCAGATCATGCCTTGGCATCAAGGACCTTTCCACAAACCTCTCCTGCCTCCAATAGTGGACATGAGCGAAACAACTAATTGCATGCCCTACGCCTATCCATTGTTTGCAGCCATGCACTTTGGGGCATTTCATTTTGCATCATTGAGCATATGCACCATAAGTACATCATGCATTACGACATATGCATCATTCAGGTGCACTATTATGCATCATTCATGTGCACCATGGCATATGCATCATTGTGCACCATCCATGTGCATCATCTCATATGCACCATGATCTGCAATATGTCATTATGCAAGAATATCTCCGCATGCGCATCATAGCATCAACACATTTCGCCGTGAGAGATTTGTTGACCCATACCATTCGATTTCTACTACCAAGTTCCTTGCCCTTTCTGAATTATGCGTCCTTGTTTGCACATCATAGATGAGCCCATCATCTAAACTTTGCTCGAGTATACCAATTCATTATAATCTTGAATACATCATTAACCGCCCGTCTTGTCAAAAAGGATCTATGAGTTATTCATTGGATATCCTTACCTTGAAGAGCAAATAACTTTAAATTGCTGGTTTTCTTTCGATCAATATTTACTTGCCTTGGCATCTTCCTAATCATCCCTTCTGATATTTGATTGCTTCCATTAGATTTCTTTTTCAACCTAATTCTAAACTAGTGTATGTAACTACTCAAAGTCCATCGAAACCTTTTGTTATCACAAACTTGTTTTGGTGTGTGCCACCATCTAGAAGATACAAGTTATCCTCTATAGTCCTTCTCATATGATCTTGTTTATGCGAGAAATTCCTCTTTTCCTGTTATCACACCCCAAAATCCGGAGTGTTTAGCATCAATGTACCAATCACAGGATGAGTCGCATAAACATGCCACAGAGTGAACATCGCACAAACGGGATAATATTATTACAAGGAAAGTCCGAACTTTGAGGTCCATCATACAAGTCTTAGGATTACAGCCAGGAGTTGATCACGTCAACTCTTATTCAAGCAACAACAGCACAACCACTACGACTTGAGCACAGAACGAGACATCTAAACGTCGTCGCAAACAGCACCAACTTCTTCTTCTTCTTCCTCATCTAAACAATTTTCAGCAAGGAGCTGAGTACTAGGATTACTCAACAAGCTCTAACAAGAGAGGGCGTACAACGATATGCACGGTATATTAATTAAAGGAGGCGGCAGGTGTTCTGTTTTCAGCACAAAGGAATTTTTTATGCTTGTTTTTCCTACTGAACAGAGTTCATAAACAGCGGAGATAAAACTTTCTTTGTCATATTTTAGTTGGTGGACCTGTGGAGGAACTTAATCCACTCCATCAGTTCCCAAATTTCAACCGGGGCAGGCAGGTCTCCATACTGTCTCGAGACACATGTCCAAAACACGGGTAACTACACCCACACACACACAAAGGAAGGATTTTTACACTTTATAGAGGTTGTAAGCTGTACCCACAAGTTATGCGTCTTTTCGCGAGCAAGGGATGCATAACGCCTATCCCAACATCTACAAGAGTCTTCACCGAATCCGCCCAAGACGTATGCAGGGGCTATTTGTCAGGGTTGCTATCTCCCGATGACGCGACAGTGTACATTCTCGTAGCCGGACCATGGGAATGCTCATCCGCGTCTTCTCCTGGTTCCCTTCTATACCAGGTTCACATAGACCAGGGGCTTTATCTATGGGCTTACGGTCCCATGATGCGGGCAATTACTTTGTCGAAAGCCGTACCGCGAGCACCTCGCGCCTTTTCCTGGCCTCTTGTGCCCTACTGACCTCCTAGCGGCTCAAGGTCGTTTTCCCAAGAAGGAGGGACTAAGTCAAGCGCTAACGAACTGGTCCTCATATGGACGGGGCAGCATGCTCGTCCACGACAGGTGGACTGGACCGAAGCACCTACATGTAGCTCTACATCCTTGAGACCCACCCCACGACCAGAAATCTCCCCCCTCCCCAATCTTCACCTACACAAGTTGTTAGTTCCCGCCCTGAATTTTCTTTACTCACACCTCCAAACTCACCCTTTTTACACCTTTCACAACAGGTAGTTATATGGTGGTGTATAGTTTTGAAAATCAAGACCTAAGCATTCTAGTTATAAGGCAACTTTCTGATCATTAAAATATTTAACGAGCGGAGTTCCTATGGATAACAAGGGTGTGCTACCAATGGTTTACAAGGAGTAATTCTATTATGAACAGCAAGTAATTGACATTAATATAAGTACATTCAAGCAAGTAGGGTATTGATCTACACAACGCTTCGACATAAAGAAAGTAAAAACGCAAGCAACAAGACCTATAGGTATGCATGCAAAAACATGGGTTCAATATGATCGAAGGGTTAGAGCTTGCCTTCAGTGGCGTCCTCGAGCTCCTCTTTGTACTCTGGGTCCTCAGCTTCCTCTTCCTCATGTTCCTCATCAGCTACACGCAACAACGAATGATTAAGCCTACCGCAAGGAAGAACTCAAAAAGAACAACTTGGGAAGCAACATTATTGAGAAATGGGGTTTCAGAACGTGGGCTTGCGATGCTGGTTCCAGCAATATAAAGATTGTCAAAATTGGAGTTGGGGTGAAGTGGCAGCGAGGTAAACAGTGCCCTGAACGAAATCCAGAAAAGGTCCTGTGGACACATGGTCCAGCTCGTGTCCACGGCCCTGAACACGAGCGGAGTGTCACAGAGGAAAACTTCAGGGATTTAGGACTCGGCCAGTGTCATCATTGCTGTGTGAGTGTGTGTGATGTGAGCGGGGTGAGAATCTTGTGGTTTCCGTGGACACAGCTCCGGGCCCGTGTCCAGGCCTCTGGACACATGTGGGCGCAGGACGAAGGACAGGCCTCGCGGACACAACGCCCGACCCGTGTCCACGGCCCTCGAACACACGCAGAAGTACGAAAAATCGGTCTTCGTGATTCCATTCCAAAGAGGAGCCACCGGACATTCTGGCAGGGTTCCGGAGTCTTCGGCCCGCACGTGCTCTGCCGACACGGGGTTCGGCCCGTGTCCATGATCTCTGAGCATGCATAGTCGGGAGGTGGGATACGAGTCCCATGGTCATCACCCGGCCTGTGTCTAGGGCCCTTGGACACGGCGAGCATGAGTCAGTAGGTGAGCTTTGGGGGTCACACGACCCGAGTTCGTGTCCACAGCCCTTGGACACATGCTGAGGACTAAACCTTGCGGACATGGGGTATGGCCAGTCTCCCCGGTCATTTGGCGGGTGCAAGCGTGATGAACGGATTTCGCAGACACATACCCCGGCTGGTGTCCACGGCCTGTTAAGCGTGCATCGGTGCAAGGCGAGGCAACGAATTCTGTGGATACATTGTCCGTCCTGTGTCCACGGCCAGTGTGGCACTAGCCATTTCCTCCCTTTTCCAGCTGTGACCAACAAGTGGGTCTGGTAGGGGTATATGTGCAAGGTGCACAGTGTGGCGTGGGGTGCTTACGGTGGCTGCCAGGTAGGCCACAGGCCACGGCTGGCCAGGCCCGACCGTTGAGCGGTCGGGACTCAAATGGCGCACGGCAGCGGCGGCTTGCCAGCGTTCCTTCCGGCGCCGCCTTGGTAGGCGTGGGCGGAGCTTGGGGACGAGTGGGGGGTGGCGTAGCTGGTGGTGTGGTCGCCGTTGCCGGCGGTGAGCTGTACGGGCGGCCGTAGCACGCCGGAGGCGCGCGCACGGCGGCGCTCTGTGGAGAAAGCGCAGGGCTCACGGAGGCGGCCTGTTCTCGAGCGCATGAGCATCCCTGGGGTGCAGGGAGCATGAAGGAGGCGTTCCCTTCGGCGGCGGCGCTCGTCGCGTGGCCGTGGGGGTCGTGCGACGACTCCTTTGTGACTTCGAGCGTGCTCAGGGATGGCAGCTGGTGCTGTGGCATGGTGGAGCAAAGGCAGAAAACCTTCGGTCTGTGCGAATTTCAGAGTTGGCAGGGGGCGGCCGGTCTTGGGGAAGAAGGGCGAGTTTGCCGAAACTGCACAGTTGAGAGGGAGAGAGTGAAACCTGAGCTTGTGGAGCAGAGCAGCAGGGTGGACGAAGCTAATTGGCAAGGTTTTAAGTGTCGGGGGCGGCCGGTGCGAAGCAGCGGCTAGCGTGCTCGCCGGGCGTCTTGGTGGCGCGGATTAATGGCGAGATTTTGCAATCATCGCGAATGTTGCAGGCGCTCGGGTCAGCTGGCGCGCTGCTGGGGCAGCTGGCAACCATGCCAGCCCGCTGCGGGGTGCGGAGGGCGCGCGGCGACTGGCTTCGGGCACGCCGAAGTTAATCCGCGACGGGATAGGACGGGGGCTGCATCTACTCCAGTGTTGGCCGTCCCGAGGAGGCTTCGTGCAGGGGCAACTCGCAGCTGGCCGGAGCTTCACTGCACGTGGTGGCCATTGGCGACGTGCGGCACGTGGTCGGCCACCTGGAGCTGCTCCATACGGGGTGTGCGAGCTGGAGTGTCGAGGGGCGACACAACGGCGTCTCATGGCCAGTGACAGTGATGTTCAGGGAATTCGACCAAGACAAGGCTGGCAGCGCGAGCCGGACGGTGGTGCAGCCGCGGAAAAGAGCCGCCAGGTGGAGGGCGGCGTCTGGCGGTTCGCTGGCCATCTGGGCACATGCGCGAGCTGAGGTGGAGCAAAGAGGGATGGCGCGCGCGCGCAGGGGGCGATGCCGTTAGCTCACGCTGGCCATTGATGACAGTGAGGCAGGCTGGAGCAGAGGAGGGCAGGGGCGAGGCAGGGGCGGAGCAGGGCCGCTTCAGGGGCGAGCTGAAACAGGGGAGAGCAGGGGAGGCAGGGGAAAAACAGAAGAAGAATAGAGGCCAAACAGAGGGGGGCGGGTGAGGCAGGCCAAGACAGTGGACACGGTGCCCCACCCGTGTCCACGCCCCCGGGCGCGCACTGGCGCCAGGCAGTCAAGGGGCGCCGTGGACACGGCACTCGGCTCGTGTCCACGCGGCCGTGGCTCAGGGAAAAGCTCCCCGAGGTCACATTATCGGCCCCAAGCCTAGGCAACAGGTTTTGGGGATTTCCGGTTGGGTTGCTTCTCAAGAAAAGAACACCAAGCAAACAAAGAACACGACAAGCAAGAACTCATCGGATAAGAAGAAAGAAACAAGCACTTCCACTTCCAAGTTCAAAGTTCCAAATTCCCATTTATTACTTCTTGCTTTAGTGAGGTTTTTCTTGAAAATTTGGAAGAGCTAAAAGAGAGCTAAAGGTGAAAAAAGCTCAACACTACGCGAACTAAGAATTTAAGTTTTTAAGGGTGTGACAGACCTACCCCACTTAAATGGAATCTCGTCCTCGGGGTTCGGCTGGGCTTCATCAAAAAATGGGGAAACACTTTAGAGTGTCCTCTCGTTCCCATGTAGCTTCGGCCTCAGTGTGGTTTCTCCATTGCACTCGGCAGAACTTGATGGCTTTGCTTCTCGTTTGCCGGGTGGCCGCGTCCAGGATACGGGTTGGAAATTCTTGATACCGGAGGTTAGGCTGCAGGTCCACCGTCTCAACGGCCACTTGTTGCTCGGGCATTCTCAAGCACTTTCGGAGTTGTGATACATGGAACACTGAATGAACACCTGACAGTTCCGGGGGCAAATCAAGTTTGTAGGCCACAGCACCGACCTCTTGATGATCTGATATGGCCTGATATAACAGGGTGCCAACTTGCCTTGAATCTAAAATCTTCATGTCCTGCAGATGGGAGACACCTTCAAATACATGTGATCCACTTCGTAGAAGGTTAAATCCCGTCTTCGTGTATCGACATAGCTTTTCTGCCGGCTCTGTTCTGCTTTAAGTTGGTTCCTCATTTCAGCTACTTTCTCCTCGGCATCCCTTACGAGGGCAGGGCCGAAGAGTGACCGCTCGCCGGTCTCTGACCACATTAAAGGAGTGCGGCACCTGCGGCCATACAGGGCTTCGAAAGGCGCCATTTGCAAACTGGCTTGGTAGCCGTTGTTGTAGGAGAATTCGGCGAATGTCAAGCTTGTTCCCAATCGTTTTGATAAGTCAGCGCGCAAGCGCGAAGCATGTCCTCCACAACTTGGTTCACTCGTTCGGTCTGTCCATCCGTTTGAGGATGATACGCCGTGCTGTAGTCGAGGTGAGTTCCAAGCAATTCATGCAAACTCTTCCAGAACCGTGATGTGAACTGAGAGCCTCTATCTATCACTATTCTGGATAGTACCCCATGCAACTTCAGCACATTAACCACATAAAGCTGGGCCAACTTATCTCCGGTGTATGCCTTTACCGGAATGAAGTGGGCGACCTTGGTGAGCCGGTCGACTATCACCCATATCGAGTCATGTCCTTTCTTGGTTCGGGGTAGACCCATAATGAAATCCATTGATATCCTGTCCCACTTCCATACAGACACTTTCAATGGTTGCAGCAAACCTGCGGGTTTTTGGTGCTCGGCCTTGACCCTCTGACAGTTGTCACAATGTGCCACAAATATAGCGATGGCCCTCTTAATCGCGTTCCACCTGTAGTTCTGTTTTAAGTCCCGATACATCTTGGTCGATCCTGGATGGATGGAGTAAGCTGAGCTGTGAGCTTCGGTGAGGATCAGTCTCTTGAGCCTGCGGTTGTTGGGCACACATATCCGGTTACCAAACCACAGTGTTCCTTTTTCATCAATGCGGAATCCAGGAGTTTTGTTTTCTTTGATGTGTTCTTTTATCTTCTGAATCTGGGGGTCTCTAAGCTGTGCCCTGCGGATCTCGGTGGTGAGGGTGGTCTGGACTGCTAGGGTGTGCACACAGCCGGTGGTGATAAGGTGTAGATTTAGCTTGCCCATCTCTTGGATCAATTCAGGGGTGTCAGTCAACATCTCTCTTCGGTGGTGGGGCGCCTTCCGGCTCAATGCATTAGCCATTTGCTTTTCTCGGGTGATACTGCACGTCCAAGTCAGTCCTTGATCGATTCCAGCAACCTTCTTTGCCGTAAGTTCAGCTCGGGTTGGGTGAAGATATACTTCAGGCTCTTGTGGTCTGTGAACACTTGACACTGGTTTCCGATCAGATAGTGCCATGAACCACTGCCGCCAATTTCAAGTCATGCGTTGGGTAGTTCTCTTCGTGTTTCTTCAATTGGCGAGATGCATACGCCACCACCTTATCTTCTTGTATTAATACAGAGCTTAGACCCTGCTGGACGCATCACAAAAGATTACAAAATCTTTGCGAATGTCCGGCAGCACAAGCATTGGGGCTGTGGTGAGCTGTGTCTTCAGTGTTTGAAAACTGCGGTGACATCTTTCCGTCCAAACAAACTTCTTGTCTTTTCTAGTTAGCTCGGTCATTGGTCTTGCAGTCTTGGAGAAACCTTCAATGAACCGTCAATAGTAACCTGCCAATCCAAGGAAACTTCTCATCTCGGTGGCATTAGTGGGATGTTTCCAATTAGTGATGGCCTCCACTTTGGCGGGATCCACTGCCACTCCTTCGGCGGTTACAATATGACCGAGGAAGGCAACTTCTCGCAACCAGAATTTGCACTTGCTGTACTTCGCATAAAACCTGTGCTCTCTCAACCTTCCGAGCGCCACTCTCAAATGAGCTTCATGTTCAGCGGTACTTCGTGAGTAGATAAGTATGTCATCTATGAACACAATGACAAACTTATCTAGCTCCTCCTTGAATATCTTGTTCATCAAGTTCATGAAGTAGGCGGGGTGCGTTTGTCAATCCAAACGGTACAACGGTAAACTCATACCACCCATACCAGGTAATAAATGCTGTTTTTCCAATGTCACTCTCCCGGATTTTCAGCTGATAGTACCCGGATCTCAGGTCAATCTTTGAGAAGTATTTGGCCCCTCCCAGCTGATCAAAGAGATCATCTATTCTGGGCAATGGGTACTTTTTCTTGATTGTAACTTCATTCAGTGCCCGGTAGTCGACACACATCCGTAAGCTGCCGTCCTTCTTCTTAACAAACAGCACAGATGAGCCCCATGGTGACGAGCTTGGTCTGATGAATCCCTTCTCTTGCAGCTCGGCTAGTTGGTCTTTCAATTCCTCTAGCTCGTTGGCAGCCATCCGGTAAGGCTGCTTGGCTATCGGCTTTGCCCCGGGGACCAGATCGATAAGGAACTCGACATCATGGTCTGGGGCGGCAGTAAGTAGATCGAGAGGTCATTCCGCCCCTTGTCCCCGAAGATGGGTAATATGTTCTCATACAATGTTGCTCCAACTTTTTCTAGACAGCCTAGCTGGCGAGCGATCCCAGTCTGCGGCAGAGACCAAGACAGCAAGCGAGCGTACCTTTGTTCGCTTCTTTTCCAACAAGCCCAGAAGTTTAAGAAGAACTGTAGGTCGGTGGCTACCTAAGGAAACTCCGATTCAATCCACCCCCCAGCTGGGAGGCATCTACCTCATCCCGTTCACAAGGAGAGGTTCACCATGATGGGGGGTCAGGTACTTGAATTCTGTGCATTCCGGAACGCACAGAATTCAATGCATAGGGGACCATCCTTTTTTTTGGCATGCTCTCTGATTTACGGATTCACAGTGGGCCGAGGGCCAACCTTAGTTGACTGACAATGACAAAGGCTTGCGAAACAAAGTAGCACCTTTGAAATGGAATCTTAATTAAGTAGTCTATCAGTGGTGCGAAGCAGCTTTGCCCCGTGGAGCAAAAGGTTATACCATCCTTTGTAAGCGAACAACAGTTCTTCTATGTAGGGTATTCCTCCTTTACTCTCTTAATTAACATCGAGCTAAGTGACTTTGTTTGTGTAGCGTAGTAGAATGAAGGCTACCTACGCACCAACACTCTTTTATCCCTAAGCCTCTTCTCTAACCCGCTCGCCTACTAAAAAGAAATAGTAGGCGAGGCTAGGCAAACTCAGCCGCTGACTGTGACTGTACTGTAGTAGACTACTTCCGTCGCCTTTTCATTTATAACCCTTTCTCATGTTCTTTCATTCATCAAGTAGGCGAACCGTCAGGTCCTTAATAGCATTGACAAAGAATAAGAGCTAGTGAAAAAAACGAAAGCTGGAATTTCCAATAGTGAGACCAGCTTGACAAGCTACCTTTCCTCCTGATCTGGGGTGCGAAGAGAATTTTTTATGACTCACTTCTCAATCCCGTCCCGGAAAAGTGACCGACCCCTTGATGAATGAAAGAAAGGATTTATGAGACCTAGCCCTGTAAGCCCACACATGTGTAGAGTAGATCGTTCAACACCTGAGGCACAAACCCATTTTTGACCAATTGGTCCATGTATCATAGGCCACCGAACGGCCGCCCCCCCCCCCACTTACTAGACCAACCTGCTATAATTATTTCATAAACACCTAGCGAAGATATGGCAAACAAATAAAGTAGCCCTATGTTCCAATCTGACAATAACATACCATAATCAAAAGGTACAACAGCCCAAGTGACCAGACTTAACATAAATGTAGCCACTGGAGCCATTCTAAAAAGGGAAATTAGCACTACTTGGTGAAATAGGTTCTTTTAGAATCAATTTCAAACCATCTGGTAGAGGTTGTAACAATCCGAACGATCCCACTACATAAGGACCCTTTCAATGTTGCACAAAAGCCATTAATTTACGTTCAGCTAGCACTAAAAAGGCTACTCCTAGTAGAAGTGGTAGAATGAAACAAAGTATTTCTGCTGGAACAGCTATGTACGTTTTCGATTTTCTGTTCACTCATGATCGGGCCTGACCTGGTCGACCTAATCAAACTATTTCACTTATGATCTGGCATGGTTGAAGGATGGGACCTTTTCTCGATAAACAACTCCGGATCCCGAGAAGTTTTGAAGATGATGTTCCTGTTATGTTACTTCGAATGGAATCCTCACTTGACTAAGCATAAGCGAAAATGTGGCTGAGTAAGCAATCCCCTTTCTTAGTAGTTGAGTCGTGATCAGAAATATTGCGAAAGAAAGTGAAATGTCCTATCGTCATCCCAATTTGTGTAATCCACGATGTCTTCATTTTATGTACCCATCTTTACTCGTTTTCGGTGTATCGATAGTTCTTTGTACTACACTTTGAACTAACCTAGAGGCTGTGCTTAGGCGAAAATCGATATCAGTGAAGTAATCCCGGAACTCCAGAAATCGTGAAGAATTTATTCCATTTTTTTCAATATCGCGAATATAGTGGAAAAGGGCCCCCTCTAGAACATTCCTTTGAATGGAATTGTTCATTGGGTTCGACTTGTTGTTCGAAAAAATTGAAAGCAGTCTCTCGTATGTTATTGTAAGGTGATTCATTCATAATATTTATTATGTTTTCAAGATGCTCAAAAAGTAGATTTTGTAATCGGCTTTTGAGCTCCATTATGTGTGCTTCATCAATTTAGGCATTATGGACTTGGCGGTAGTGGTCAATACTAACTGCACCATCTAAATGCTCCCTGACAAAGTTAGCGTACTCGCCAGGGTTGAGTTGAGGGGGCAACCCATGCGCTAATTGGGCTTCGAGATTGGCTATACGTGAAAAAAGCTCGCTTTCTACTGAGGCCTGTTCTGTCCTAAACAGTTCAAGAATGTTATTTGTTTCATCGGAAGATTCCAACCTAAAAGCACATTGATGCCGAATGAATCTTCGGAACTGGTGGAGAGGCTATTCTGATTGAAGGCTAGACAAATTACATGACTGAGGTATGTAAATCAAACCAGTGAAATAGCTTTCTAATATTAGATAGATATAGAATACCAAAAGCAAAAGCCAGACAATGGGTTTCAAAAGAAGAAAAGACAAAAAAGCATTTTTGCTTTCTTTTTTATTTGTGCGTTTTTTTCTCCTGCCTTCCCGGCCATGGATAGGCTACGGGGCTTTGCACTTCGGCCCCTGTGAATACCACATCATGGTGACAGGATTCGAACCTATGGCCCTCTGTACACAAAACAGATGCGCTGACCAGAGTGCGCTACACCTCATCCCCCCCCCCCCCCTGGGGAACATATAGATCTACCTGATTAAAAAAGACTCGAGCCGCAGTCGCCCACCTGCTTTGGGCACCGGGAGGCGAAAACCACCGCTTTTAGGAAATCAGCCTACAATTCTCGTCTCGTTTCACTTGCATTTTCTCTCGTTCAGTCTCATTCTAAGAGTGGAATCGAACCACTCACTCCGTTTGGATTTAGAGTCCAATGGACAAAAAAGAGGATTTCCAGTCCCCCGCCCGCAGCCTGCCAGAACCTTTTTCTTGCTTGATTTTTATATGATGTTTTGAGCAACTAGCGCGAAAGCCATTGTGGTAACACGCATCCGTTTTCTTGCTTGATTTTTATACGATTTTTTGAGCAGCTAGAGCGAAACCGTTGCGCTAACGTGCATCCTGCTTGGATTCAAAAAGAAAAGGAGGATTGATTGGAACTGAAAAGAACAAACAGGCAGGCATGCTTTCAATCTGTTGGCTAGAATTTGAGAAATGCACTTGTCAAGAGTACTCAACAATCGACGTCTCCCATCTTCTCAGGATTAAGCACTTTAGCTATCTATTATGGAAATTGTCCGCTATCCGCACCTTACTTTTACTTTACTATTACGGATTTGGAAGTGGGAAAGCCAACCTGGGCTGTTGAAGATCACTCTTGCCTGTTCCGTTCATAATTGCTTAAAAGGAGAAGTCCAAATAGTGGCTGCAAAAAAAGTCAATTCTATCATTTTTTGAAAGTTCGAGAAAGTTCATGCACGAAAAGAAAGAATCAAGGAAAGAACTGACTTTGATAGAAAAAAAGACTGAATCTGACTATCCCAATTCAGGAAGAAGGAATCTGACTATCCCAATTCAGGAAGAAGGAAATTGCCGGTTGGGTTAGTCCAACCAAGAAAAACTAAAAAGTGAATAAATGACCAACCCAATTCAGAAAGAGCACACCAACGGAGAACCTATCATACTACCGTTTCTTATACGACAAATTTATTGCCAATAACTACCAGAAAGCAGCAATCCTTTATCGGATAACCGAACCGAAGAAACCGATAACACTACTTACGAGTTTATGTAACGAGGCAATTTCAGAATTGAAGTGTAAAAGCGCCACAACATTGACCATTGCTGAACTTAAGTGATAGCCGGATGAGAAGAGGAAGTAGAATATGCAGCTACAGCTAGAAAAGAACAAGA
The DNA here is from genome assembly GCA_001602295.1 of Zoysia matrella. Classification (NCBI taxonomy): domain Eukaryota; kingdom Viridiplantae; phylum Streptophyta; class Magnoliopsida; order Poales; family Poaceae; genus Zoysia; species Zoysia matrella. The sequence goes on from BCLG01001744.1 coordinate 67,662, forward strand.
AGGCCGGAACATTGTCATATCTATAGCCGAGAAGAGAAGAATAATAGGAATTAGTGAAACCAGCTCAACTTATTGAGTATTGAGTTGCCTCACCAATGAACTAACTACCTCGAGAGCTAAGAATCCACGTTTCAATTGTCTAATTGCACGCAGCTACCGGCTCTTCCACTGACTCGTCCACTGCTGCTAACCAAGCTAAAATCATTGCCCTTGCCAAGATTCAAGTAAGATAAGAGCGAAGGTCATACTACTTGCTCTCTCCCCTCAGTGACTGAACTCGCCTAAGGGGCCGTAGCGATCTGATACTTTTTTTTTCTGATAGCAGAAAACACAACTGATTGAACAAAGTTAGAGTTTTTCTTTTATCTTTCTAAGAGAGGCCTGATCCCTTATTTGATCAGACCGCCATTATTTAATTATTCAATTTGGAACGAATAAGGGATTTCATTCAATTTCTTTCTTTCACTGATGGATGTCTCCAATCTTGGAGATCAGCCGGATTCATCATTGAGACCCAGCTCTTGCATGATCTTGTCAGCGAAATCCGAGTAGACTTGTTGGGCATTTGAAATAAAAATGGAAAGATTCCCACAAACCCTAGAAAAAGAAAGAACCATTGGTCAACCAAGCACAAATAAAAGACTCCTCTACTGGCCTTCCCAATAGTTCACCTATGCCTGTGAAACTCAAAGACTACGCCAATAGACTTCGCTTTCTAGGTAGCAATGAAGGAAAAAGAAAGATCATTCTTCGCTAAAGGTCATACATGAGTATGCCTCAAAGATAAAGGAAGAATCATCTATTGGAAATCCCCAGAAAAAAGAAGAGACAGCGCATCCGTGTCGTGTCATTCTTTGAAAGCCACAATTCCGATTCCGGTCTGTTGACACTCAAAAAATGGCATCACCGGAGTGTCCGGTACAATGCCGGAGCCTCTGGTTAGCTCTCTCGGGTTTGGGCACTTTCGCCCACCAGAGTATCCGGTATGGTGCCGGACTGTCCGGTAGGCCTTCTTGGGTTTGGGCACTCGGCCCACCGGAGTGTCCGGCACTTTACCGGATTGTTCGGTAAGCGCTCTTGGGTTTGTGCACTCGGCCCACCGGAGTATCCGGCACTGTACCGGACAGTCCGATAAGCCCTCTCGAGTATCCGGCATTCGTACACCGAAGTGTCTGGCAGAGCGCCGGAGTGTCCGGTAGGCCCTCTTAGGTTCCCGGATTTACACGACGGAGCCTCCGGCGTTGTACCGGAGACTCCGGTTACCAGAGTGTCTGGCACTTTACCGAAAACTCTGGTAGTGTCGATTTAGGAAGGTTTTTAGCAGATCAATTCCAAATTCTTTCCTATAAAACAGAGGCCCATGGCTGGTTGAGGGGCATCCCAATTGATCAAACTATTTGCCTTTACACTTTGCGTTTCTCTAACCCTAATGCCCTCACTCGACCCCCATTTGGTTTCTTCCTTCGTCCCGGCGACGTTTGAAGACGATCCGGCTGGCCTGACTGAGCCCGGTCAACACTAGGACAATCCGACGGGGTCCCTCCCAAGGCGGGATTTTTCAGGTGTTGCCCCAACCCAGCGTTGAAGAGACACTGGCGTTCCCGCACACAGACGTGCGAGCGGTGTGTCGTCCCGGACTCGATTTGGCGTCAACACACTTTTTGGCGACTCTGCTGGGGAGAGTGATTCCGGTTGCATAAACCGAATCGTCGTTTTCACCATGACCTCCGAGATCTCCATGACGAACATCGTCATGCCATCCTTGGAGGAGTTGCTCGAGGAGGCACGCCTCCGAAGAGGTGCGCAAAGCACGCGAGGAGCGGGAGCTGCAAGAGTACTTGGCGTGTTTCAAGAAGGATTGTCAAGGCGCGATCTCAAGTGAAGGAGCCCGTTCTTCCGGCTGTCGACGACGACGCGGCCATGGGCGCAGCCAATGTAAGAACATCTTCGCACCCTCCCGTTACTTTTGAAGACCTTTTATATTATCTTTACGACATGAAAAAGGTCTTAACAAATGATATGGAATACGTGATCCAAGAAAACTTGTCTAAAGCTAAAAATGTTAGTATTGCATCATCGTCTCATGTTGCACGTGTAGCTAGTACATCGGCGCCTACTACCTCTAATGTAGAACATTATACGTATGGCATGCCATTGAACTCATTTAATGAACAAACTAGTTTTCCACCACCCGTGCAAACCAACGCTTTAGTAATGTCTTCCACTAACGTAGAGCCAATTACTAGCATCCCCAATCCGGCCACAAACCGGTTAAGTGAATTGGCTAACTTTGTTCCTCCTTACCGTACCGTTGCATACAGCACACCGCCCATCCCACCAGGAATCCCTCATGGCCCTGTCCCTAATGAAACATTTAGCGCCATGAAAACAAGCGCACTTCCTCCACCATCGAGTACGTCTACTAGAGCACCAATTGCCAACATAGAGGAGGGTATGGCGCGCATTAAGGAGGACTTAAATAAACAATTTCGTGAGACGATAGGAGTGGATCTTAAGGGGAGGGACCGAGTTTATCAAAAACCATACCCCGCATATTTTGATTCGGTCTCATATCCTGTAGGATGGCGTGTTCTCGACTTCATCAAATTCAATGGCGAAGATAGCAAAACCACTTGGGAGCACATTAGTCAATACGTAGCACAATTAGGAGGAGCGGATTTTAGTGAAGCTTTAAAAGTACGTTTGTTTTCATTATCGCTAACGGAAACCATTTTCTCTTGGTTTTCATCATTATCCCCGGGCTCCATTTACACTTGGGAGTCATTGGAGCGTAAGTTCCATGATCATTTTTACTCCGGGGACAATGAATTAAAGTTGTCACATTTGACATCGGTTCGACAAGGAAAAGAGGAACCCGTCGTTGACTATCTTCGGCGGTTTAGAGACGCTAAGAACCGATGCTTTAATTTAACCATTTCTTATAAAGACGTAGCCGACCTAGCTTTTAATGGTTTACGGTTGCATCTTAGGGAAAAGTTGGAGGGGTACGATTTTTTCACACTCACTCACCTCCAACAAAGGGCTTCGGCTCAAGAGAGCCGAAGTAAAGAAATAAAACATGATTATAAGACCCGTCATAACATACACGTCGTAGAATATGATTCAGATAGCTCCGATGATTCCAAGGTGTTAATTTGGCCTCATCAAGCCGATACCACCAAAGGGAAGAACATGGTCATCGGAGAGGAGATGCCTATTTCTCCGGGTAAGAAAGGGGCTTCTAGTAAGGTGATGCTTGAGAAATCCCCCGATGGTCAAGAATCTCCCAAGGTCACCATTCTAGGCTCTAGACCCGGGGGGCAAGTTCCACGGCCCAAGATGATAAAGCCAAAGAAATCGAAGGTGGGTAAGTGGAAGATAAACCAAGGTAAAGCCACGGATCAAACGATGGGGCCCAAAAGCGCCTTCGACCGTCTCATGGCTAAATACAAGAATCAAAAGACTGATTTGAATAATCGGTCTATGAAGCGACCAAGGTCGCCACCTAGGGGAGGCAGCCCACCTAGGAAGGAGATGAGACCAACCATGAAAGCGCATGGGCCCCCTCCTCCTTTTCCTTCACATGGCTTCGGAGTGCCGCCACCATGGTTCTGTCCTATGCCATGTCCACCGTTCCCAGTGTGGCATCCATACATGGGACCATGGATGCACGCACCACCGATGCCCATGCCACTGATGCCCGTTCCGCCAGTGTCATACCCGCCGTTTCATACGGGGTGGAACGGGCCGAGAGGAGATGTCTTCACGAGGCTCTCCAACCCTGTCTTGGATCGGACGGATTCTCGACCGATCAAGGCTCAAGGAGAGAGCGCCACCACCGCGTCTAAGCATGAATGGCGCCCAAAGCAAGGTAATGAACCTGCTCCCTTGACTGTTCTTCATCAAGAGAATGCATCCGGAGGTGTCGTGAAAATTGGCACAACCGATGTCAATATCGGAGAAGTTTTCACTGGACGGATCACTTTGGGTGATCCGGTCGGGAAGACTTCCCATGACCATGAAGCTGGCAGCAGCAAGAGCTCCTCCAAATACACGCAACCAAGGTGGTGTCCGCCTGGCTTGACCCACGCTCAAAAGAGGAAGCTCCGAAGGCTGCACCTCCAAAAATTGCGAGAGGAGGAGGCGGAGAAAAAAGAGGGACGAGGTCTTCAACGTGGTCAAGCCGATGGTCCCTCAAGGTAAGCAGTGGAGGGTTAAGGAGCCTGAAGCTTCTACTTCACCGGTGACGGAGGAAGCAAAGGCTACTCCAAAGCCACTTGGTTTGGCCGATGCCGTCTTGAGAGAGGACTCCATAGCACCCTCACCCACGAGAGACATCGACATGTCTGAGTTCAACGACGATGACCTCTTGGACTACGAGCCTACGCCGCCTCGGGAAGGTATGGACATTAACACCATTTGCTTATCCCTTTCCGATTATTCGTTTATAGAGGAAGAAGTCATAGCACAATTCGACTTTGGGCCGAAAAGTGCTATCTTCGAAAAGCCTTAGGAATCGGAGAACAATTTGAAACCTCTCTATGTGAGAGGTCATATTAATGGTTCATCGATTTCTCGCATGCTTGTAGACGACGGTGCTATTGTTAATCTAATGCCGTATTCTTTGTTTAAGAAGCTAGGTAAGGCCGATGACGAGCTCATCCGGACCAACATGACTTTGAATGGTGTGGGAGGAGGAGACCCTATCGAGGCTAAAGGGGTCGCTTCTATGGAACTCACCGTTGGAAGCAAGACCATGGCTACCGCTTTCTTTGTCGCCGATGTGCGCGGTAGTTATAGCTTGATCTTAGGGCGTGATTGGATTCATGCCAATAGATGTGTTCCTTCTACCTTACACCAAGTTTTTATACAATGGATTGGTGATGATGTAGAGATGGTTCATGCGGATGCATCGGCTTGTGTTGCTATGGCCGAATTATCTACTTTGCCTCATGACGCCATCAAGTGTTTGACCGGTTTAGACTTGACGGATTATGATTTTCTTAGTATAACTAGGGATGATTTTGTACCGGTCAATGTAGAGCCGATGGAGAATCGGCTCAACCATATAATATGATTTAATGGATTCTAATCTTGATTGGTTGCAAAAAAGAGTGGAACACTATCGGTCCAATACGAATGATATGTGCGAAGCTATCGAGGAAATAGAGGATATGGATAAGTTAGGACAAGGATTCACATCAACCGATCCTCTTGAAGAGGTGAACCTTGGCAGCGATGATAATCCGGGACCAACTTATATAACTAAAAATTTGAAAGCCGATTATAAGTTGAAGCTAATCGTTTTACTAAAAGAATATGTGGACTGTTTTGCATGGTCCTATAATGAAATGCCTGGGTTGAGCCGCGAATTAGTCGAACATCGGCTTCCAATAAAATCTGGTTTTAGACCTTTTAAGCAACCGATGAGGAGGTTTAACCCAAATATGCATGATCGGAATAAAGAAGAAATTAACTGATTACTTGATGCAAAATTCATAAGACCTTGCAGGTATGCGGAGTAGATATCTAACATCGTGCTGGTGGAAAAGAAGAACACCGGTAAGATTAGAGTTTGCATTGATTTCAAAATTTTAAATAGAGCTACTACTAAAGATGAATATCCTATGCCCATAGCTGATATATTGATTAACGATGCCTCCAACCATAGAGTTATTAGTTTTCTTGATGGTAATGCGGGATACAACCAAATCCTCATGGCCGAAGAGGATATGTCTAAAACTGCTTTTAGATGTCCGTGTTTTGTAGCATTGTTTGAGTGGGTTGTTATGACTTTTGTATTAAAGAATGCGGGTGCCACATATCAAAGAGTTCTGAACTTTATCTTTCATGATTTACTTGGTGTTATCATGGAGATTTACATAGATGATGTGGTGATCAATTTGGCCGCTTCAGATTCTCACTTGGCCGATTTGCAACTTGCCTTAGACCGAATGCGTCATTTTGATTTGAAAATGAATTCACTCAAATGTGCTTTTGGTGTATCAGCCGAAAAGTTTTTAGGCTTCATAATTCACGAAAAGGGCATAGAGGTAGATCCTAAGAAGATAGAGGCAATTAGAAATGTGCAAGCGCCTACTTGCAAGAGAGAGTTGCAAAGCTTCTTAGGAAAAGTGAATTATTTAAGGCGATTCATTTCCAACTTGTCGGGAAAGATTAATGTATTCGCTCCTATTCTTCGGCTAAAGAATGAGGCTGAATTTACTTGGGGAGCAAAACAGCAAGAAGCTTTTGAGAAGATCAAAAAATACTTGTCTTCGCCGCCGGTGCTTAGGGCGCCTAAGGGAGGAGCCCCTTTCTGTCTTTACGTAGCGGCAGAAGACGATGTAATTGGTGTTGTTTTGGCACAAGAAGCCGAAGGATAAGAGTATGTGATCACGTATGTGAGCCGACGGTTGATTGGTGCGGAAACAAGATACACTCTCATCGAGAAATTGCACCAAGTTGAGACACTATTTGTTATCTAGTACTTGTGGTTGCTTGTCAAACCGATGTTATTAAACATATGTTACATAGGCCGATTTCTAGTAGTAGGCTTGTTAAATAGGCTTATGCATTCATTAAGTATGATTTGGCTTATGAGTCGTTGAAATCATGAAAGGCCAAATTGTCGCTAATTTCATTGTTGAACATCGGATTGATTTAGAACATGATCTAGATGTTGCTTACGTTACTTTTGCCCCTTGGAAATTATATTTTGATGGATTGGTTTGTAAACAGGGTCAAGGTGTTGGTGTGATTTTAATATCTCCTCATGATGCACGCTTTGAATTCTCGAACCAATTAGAGTATGATTGCACCAATAACCAAGTCGAATATGAAGCATTGTTGTTCGGTTTAGAGATGTTGGAGTCCATGGGGGTTATGCATGTAGAAACTTTTGGTGATTCGTTGTTAGTGGTGCAACAAATTTCTGAAAATTTTCAATGCTTAGACGGATCATTGAGTGCCATCTTAGATAAGTGCCTTGACATCATTAGAAGAACGGATGAATTCAACACACATCATGTGCCTAGGCTAGAAAACAGTGAGGCCAATGAGTTGGCTTAACAAGCATCGGGTTACAATGTTAGTTAAGGAAGATTTTCAGTCAATAAGAAACCGATGCTTGAGGTATTGGAGCTAGACCATTCCATTCGGATACTAGCATATCAAGCTGTGATGGTGCCGAACCACTTGATTGGAGATCACCCATAATTTCATATATTCGTAGTCCAACCCAAAGTGTGGATAGAAAGGTTCAGCATGTATCTTTTAAATATACTTTGATTGATGGTAACTTACACCGCCGAATGGGAGATGATTTACTGTTGAAATATTTGGGTGAGGATGAAGCCAAAGTGGCTATGGGAGAAGTTCATGAGGGCATTTGTGGTACGCATCAATCGGCTCCGAAAATGAAATAGTTGCCAAGAAGAGTTGGGTTTTATTGGCCAACCATGATTGCCGATTGTTATCTTTACTACAAGGGGTGTGAAGAGTGCCAAAAGTTTGGCAATGTTCAATTGGCACCTGCTGCTATGATGAATCCCATTATAAAACCGTTGCCATTCCGAGGATGAGGATTGGATTTCATTAGGGAAATACATCCTCCGTCTTCGAAGGGACACCGCCGCTTCGTGTTAGTAGCAACGGATAACTTCGCCAAATGGACCGAAGCGATGGCTCTCAAGAACATGACGCACAAAGAGGTAATCAAGTTCCTTACCGAGCATATTATTCATAGATTCGACATACCGTAAACTTTGACTACCGACCAAGGTACTTCCTTTACGTCCGGTCATGTCAAAGAATTTGTCAAATCCTACAGGATTAAGGTACTCAATTCGTCTCCATATTATGCTCAGGCTAATGGTCAGGCCGAGTCTAGTAATAAGACGTGGCATGAAGTCTTATTAGAGGATTTGTGGGCTCATCGGATATCTAGGCACGGGGCAACTAAGGTATGTACAATAGGCCGTTTTATCCGTCGAGGTAAATCTAGGATCTCTAAGATTAGCCAAGCAAAATGATTTATCCACCGATGAGTATAGAGCTCTAATGCTAGACAGTATCGATGAAATTATCGATAAGCGTTTGAATGCCTTGAAAGAAATTGAGAGAGAAAGAGTTAGAGTTGCTAGAGCCCCCAATAAGAAGGTAAGAGTCAAAACTTTTTAGGTGGGCGAATTGGTTTGGAAAACTATTCTGCCCATAGGCTCAAGAAGCAACAAGTTCGGAAAATGGTCTCCTAGTTGGGAAGGGCCATACCGAATAGTAAAAATCATCGCCAGAAATGCATACATAGTGGAAAATATGAGTGGAGAGTCATTGCCTAGGGCCCTTAATGGCCGGTACTTGAAAAAGTATCACCCAAATGTATGGCAAGAAGCTTAGAGGAAGAATGGCCAATATAAAGGATATCATCACCAAGAATGGTGCAATGGCCGATGAGTTCAAAAAAACATCGCCCTTAGGTGTTTTTGGGTGCTTAGAATGCTTTATGGTGTACAGACTTCACCAAAAAGCAGAGGGCATATGTTGACACCCAAAAAATGGTCTTACCGGAGTGTCCGGTACAATGCTGGAGCCTCCGGTAAGCCTCTCGGGTTGGGGCACTTTCGCCCACCGAAGTATCCGGCATGGTGCCGGAGTGTCCGGTTGGCCTTCTCGAGTTTGGGCACTCGGCCTACCGGAGTGTCCGGCACTTTGCCGGATTGTCCGGTACGCCCTCTTGGGTTTGTGCACTCGGCCCATCGGAGTACCCGGCACTGTACCGGACTGTCCGATAAGCCCTCTCGGGTTTTAATGTTTTGTACACCGAAGTGTCCGGCATAGCGCCGGAGTGTCCGGCAGGCCCTCTCGGGTTTCCGGATTTACACGACGGAGCCTCCAGCGTTGTACCGGAGACTCTAGTTACCGGAGTGTCCGGCACTTTACCGGAAATTCTGGTAGTATTGATTTAGAAAGGTTTTTAACAGATCAATTCCAAATTCTTTCCTAACTTAAGTGATCTCTTGCCCTACGGGAGAAGACCATCCCACCTCTGTAAAACAGAGGCCCATGACCGGTTGAGGGGCATTCCAATCGATCAAACTATTTTTCTTTACACTTTGCATTTCTCTAACCCTAATCCCCTCACTCGACCCCGTTTGCTGTTCTTCCTTCGTCCTGGTGACGTTTGAAGACGATCCGGCTGGCCTGACCGAGCCTGGATCAACCCTAGGACAATCCTCCTCCGACGGGGTCCCTCCCGAGGCTGGATTTTCCAGGTGCTGCCCCAACCCGGTGTTGAAGAGATGCTGGCGTTCCCACACACGAACGTGCGAGCGGTGTGTCGGCCCGGACCTGATTCGGCGTCAACATGGTCCCTCAAGCCCAAGCCACCTTATGGAAGACTTCGCTTCTTTCCTTTGCAACACCATAAATAGTATTACCCTCCGGTCTGCTTTCTTCCCATTCTTTAGAATTGTCTTTCTCGTACTGTGTAAACAAACTACAAGTCAACATTGTGTACACAACAGGAAGCGTCACAGCCTAGGTTTGGCCCACCTCCGATGTTGATCTGCAGTAAGAGTTTTGAAAAGTAGTTTTCCAAGGTAGGTTTAGCATTTTAGTAATCCGAAGCAGGAAACCTAGGTTGGTTATTTTACCAGATTGCGCTTCCTTTCGCTTCGCCCCTTGTTTGTGTCTAGGCCACTCTTTGTCTACTTATTTGCTTTCAAAGCCGTGATGCATCGAGAGATCTAAGCATTTAGGTAGTATGGGTATGTATGCTCAGGCGGGGTAGTCTTTTACCTATATCAATATGGAAGCAAGGCTAGCATAGGAAATTGGTACTGGCCATACAAAACAGAGTGAAGAAAAAAAGCCAAGCAAAAATGTATACGCGTATAGATCCACAAAAGGTCTGTATATTTCCTATTTCTAGTTTGGTATGAGAATGCTAAGAGAACAAACACATAGAGGTCGGGCACCCCTCCTTGTTTGTTCCTTTACTTGGGGATAAGCGTCTGATGTAGATAGTATTAGAAAAAAAAAGCAAAAGAGATAGCATATATAATCTTGAAGCCACGGAGAAGGTTAGCTACAATCACCTGATTTGTGGTAATCGAAAATATGTCAAAACGTATTTAAGGTAGACTGGTATCAACATCTTAACCTCTGGTTCTGGCTGGTATGATCTGGACTCTGAAGCTTTGTTAGCTCAGGTTAATATTTGTTCACGTCTTGCTTTGGCTGTGCTTCTTCACTGTTGCTATTCTGCCCTTTCCCGGTAGTCAACCGACCAACGAACGTAGGCTAGGACCAGCATGTAATGTTACAGCCTTGCCAATACTCGTCGTTACATCTAGGATAGCAAAAGGGAGGGAATTGAAAACGGTGACTCCTCCTCGAAGTAACAGTAGTATTGTATTGTCATCCGAAAAAGTAATAGTTGTAGGCTTCGCAGAGAAGAAGGATCCTTGGAAGTCAACGAAGGCAGGGTTCATTTTCATCCATCATCTAGAAACTTATCTGGAATTGAATGACTTGACTTGACAAAAAAGAAGTGGCTGAATAGAATACCTGAGATGAGAGAATATCCTGCTTCCATTACACGAATCTTCCATCAGACATCCGTTTCTTCAAATCGGTAAACAGAAATGGAAGGTACTACCTTGCGAGTACTACCTAGCGTCATATCTCTATGATCTAGCGTTAGTCGTAGGAACACCTTTCGTTTTCACTAAATCGTAGCGCTCTTTGTATTGAGATAAATCAACGCTAAAGCACCTATGAGGAAGATATTGGGCCGAGGACAATATTACCCTACAGCCCCTGGATAAAAACCTTTGTTCGAAAGGAAAAGGGGATAGCTGGTTCTCGAGCAAGGCGAAGGAAAACAATCCGAATCCTCCTATCAAATCTATTTAATTATTCAAAACCTTTGCCCGGGCATGCTTTTCATTGATTGGATTTCCCTTAGCCAAAGAAGGAAGCCGTTTGCCCCCGATGGGTGTACTGCTCGAAGAACCGTTGTTGGAAAGGATATCTCTGAACGGACCGTTTCGCAATGACCCTAGGATTGGGATTTTGGAAAAGGGATAGGGGAGTGCCCTTATACTTTATATTATCTTCTTCTTTGCCGAAACCGAGCTATTAATTGGCACCTAGGGCACCAAGCACCTAGGCCATGGCTTCGGGCAGCTCCCTCGGGATAAGGGATAGCGATAGGTCTAAAGCTCGTCGTATGGACTAAAAGGGTGAAACTAGCGCTAGGGAAAGGGCCGTACCTAGGCATAATAGGAAGGAGCGCGCGCTAGGTAGGCGTTCTTGGAAGGAGCCTTGGGAACTGGGTAGGGGATTAGGTTGATAACCCCCTTTGCTTTGGATGAACCAAACCTCCATCCAATAGGAAACCTGGGTGCCGTTAGCTGTTATAGGCCAAGTAGGCAACTGTGCCGTTGTTGTTAGGAGCCGTGCCCCTTGGTACATTTCATTAGATTTATTTATCTCTAGCAATGGAAGGGGCCGTATAGGAACAGTTGGGATAAGCTATTATGCTGGTTAACAAAACGACTAGGAAGTTAGGAAGGAACCGAAGCCGAGCCCTTATCTTTTCTTTGAATTCAAGGAATGCTTCTCACTAGAACCTTGGCTAGATAATTCTCAAAAGCAGGGCTAGTTCGTTTACTTCCGTAGAGCCGTACCTGCAATAGGATAGGAAGCAACCTGCCTTGATCACGCTGCTGTTCCGATCCTAATTGTTGACGTCTACAACTAGATAATTGATTTATTTTCCTAGCCCTGGTCTATTTAATTGATTTAGTTCGCTAGGAATCGGAAACAGAGGATCCGTTGCTTGTTCTACTAACGCTAGTGCTACTTATCGCTAGGATACAACTAGATAATTCGTACATGCATAGGATGCCGAGGGCAGGATAAAGATTCACTCTTT